>CAUYQV010183131.1:0-25221 GCA_963574575.1 Galagoides demidoff
ATAGCTTGAGGCTCCGTCTCAAAAAAAAAAAAAAAAAAGAAAGAAAGAAAATAGGCATAGAAGGGACATTTCCTAAACTGATAGAGGCCCTCTATAGCAAACCCACAGTCAATACATTGAATGGAGTAAAGGATGCCTACAGTCTCCACTGCTATTCAACATAGTAATGGAAGTCATCAGCCATTGCAATCAGGCAGGAAAAAGCAATCAAGGATATCCAAATGGGGTCAGAGGAGATCAAACTCTCACTCTTCACAGATAATATAATCCTATACTTGGAAAATCCCAGGCCTCAACTATAAAACTCTTAGAAGCGATCAAGGAATACAGCAGCATCTCAGGATGCAAAATCAATACTTATAAATCAGTAGCTTTTATATATGCCAACAATAGTCAAGCTGAAAATACAGTCAAGGACTCTATTCCTTTTACAGTAGTGCCAAAGACGAAGAAATATCTGAGAATTTACCTAACAAAGGACATGAAAGCTCTCTATAAAAAGAACAATGCAACTCTAAGAAAAGAAAATAGCTGAAGATGTTAACAAATGGAAAAACATACCATGCTCATGACTGGGAAGAATCAACATTGTTAAAATGTCCATACTACCCAAAGCAATCTACAGATTTAATGCAATCCTTATTAAAGCACTACTGTCATACTTTAAAGAGCTTGGAAAAACAGTGCTTCATTTTATATGGTATCAGAAAAAACCTTGAATAGCCAATACATTACTCAGAAATAAAAATAAATCAAGAGGTATCATGTTACCAGACTTCAGGATACACTATAGATCTATATAGTGATCAAAACAGCATGGTACTGGCATAAAAACAGAGAGGTAGACTTACGAGACAAAATAGGGAATCAAGAGATGAACCCAGCTATTCATTGCCATTTGATCTTTAATAAGCCTATCAAAAACATTCAGTGGGGGAAAGACTCCCTATTTAACAAATAGTGCTGCGTGAACTGGCTGGCAACCTGTAGAAGACTGAAACTGGGACAACCCCCCCTTTTACCATTAACTAAAATTAATTTTCACTGGATAAAAGATTTAAACTTAAAACATGAAATTATAAAAATACAAGAAAGTACAGGGAAAACGCTTGAAGAAATCAGCTTGGAAGAATATTTTATGAGGAGGACCCCACCCACCCACCACGGACAACAGAAGCAACACCAAAAATCCATTACTGGGATCTGATCAAAGTAAAAAGCTTTCGCACAGTCAAGAGCACCGTAAGTAAAGCAAACAGACAACCTTCAGAATGGGAGAAGATTTTTGCAGGTTATGCTTCTGACAAAGGTTTGATTCCACAGAGAATCAAACTAATCCACAGAGAATTCAAACTAATCAATAAGAAAAGAACAAATAATCCCATTTCTTTTCTTTTTTTTTTTTGATTCCACAGAGAATCAAACTAGAATCCACAGAGAATTCAAACTAATCAATAAGAAAAGAACAAATAATCCCATTTCTTTTCTTTTCTTTTCTTTTTTTTTTTTTGCAGTTTTTGGCCAGGGCTGGGTTTGAACCCACCACCTGTGGCATATGGGGCTGGTGCCTTATTCCTTTGAGCCACAGGCACCGCCCAATAATCCCATTTCTATCTGGGCAAGAGACTTGAACAGAAACTTCTCGATGAAGACAAGTGCATGGCCTACAAACACATGAGAAATGCTCATCATCTTTTTTGGGGGGAGGGGGCTTTTTCTTTTTTTTAGAGACAGAGTCTCACTTTATCACCCTTGGAAGAGTGCTGTGGCATTACAGCTCACAGCAACCTCCAACTCCTGGGCTTAGGTGATTCTCTTGCTTCAGCCTCCTGAGTAGCTGGGACTACAGGCACCCGTCACAGTGCCCAGCTATTTTTTTGTTGCAGTTTTGCTGGGCCTGAGTTTGAACCCACCACCCTTGGTATATGGGGCCGGCACCCCACTCACTGAGCCATAGGCGCTGCCCAATGGTCATCATCTTTAATCACCAGAGAAATGCAAATGAAAACTACTTTGAGATATCACCTAACTCCAGTAAGATTAGCCCACATAACAGAATCCCAAAACTACAGATGTTGGCACGGATGCAGAGAGAAGGGAACACTGCTATACCACCGGTGGGAATGCAAGCTAATACGACCTTTTTGGAAAGAAATCTAGAGAATATTCAAGGAACTAAAAGCAGACCTACCATTCGATCCTGTAATTCCTCTACTACCGTGTTTCCCCGAAAATAAGACCTACCCAAAAAACAACCCCTAGCAGGATTTCTATGCATTTGTTAAATAAAAGCCCTACCCCAATAATAAGACTGAGTAATAGGCATGGCTATGCAGATATACTGCATAGCCACGCCATGCATTTCGAAGCGGTAAGGAAGCCTGGAATACCTTTTATCTGCCACAGCTCCTTTCTCTGAGCAGTTCACACTTGTGCGGGTGTGCATGTGGTAACCACGGTTGCAGGCATCCTATTGCGCATGTGCGAACGGCTAGGGGAAAGGAGTTCACGCATCACTAGAGCCAGCCCCACCAACAAGGTCGGCTACCCCTGTCAGGTTCCAGAAGAAGATGACTTAACGGTATTTGACTAAATGTAGATTGTTGTATTATACCTAATAAAGGTATATATATATATATATATATATAAAATAAAGGTATAACCTAAAGTATATATATATATAATAAAGGTATAACCTAAAGTATATATATATATATATATATATATATAAAATAAAGGTATAACCTAAAGTATATATATATATATATAAAAAATAAAGGTATAACCTAAGATATTATACCTAATACCTTATTTTCAGGAGATGTCTTATTTTTATTAGACATCTCCTGAAAATAAGCCCTCGTGTATCTTCTTGAGAAAAAATAAATATACGACAGTGTCTTATTTTCTGGGAAACAAGGTAGGTATATACCCAGATGATCAAAAATCATTTTACAACAAAGACATTTGCACCAGAATGTTTACTACAGCCCAATTTATAATTGCCAAAATATGGGAACAGCCAAAGTGCCCATCAACGCATGAATGGATTAACAAATTGTGGTGTATGTGCACCATGAAATACTATGCAGCCATAAATAAAGATGGAGACTTCACATCTTTTATGTTTACCTGGATGGAGCTGGAACATATTCTTAGTAACGTATCTCAAGAATGGGGGGAGGAGTATCCAATGTACTCAATAGTACTATGAAATCAATACATAATCACCTACACATTCATACAAACGGAAAAACATAACTATAGAAAGTAGAAGGAAGAGGAAGGGGAAAGGAGTGAGGGTGTTTTTTTTTGGGGGGGTCTCACCTAATGTGCATGATACAATGGTACATTTCAAAACTATTAAGAAAAGAATATAATTTTGATGGATGTGTTAATCCAGTCAATGTAGGCATTTCACATTGTATATCAAATCAGTACACTGAACCCCATAAATGCATCAATGTATACAGTTACAATTTAATAAAAACAAACAAAAAAGGTTGAAAAATAACTGCTCTATAAAATGAATTAGCAAACTACTATGCAGTGATGGTCTACTATGCTTCTAATCTTTTATTTTTGGAGACAGTCTCACTCTCTCACCCTGGGTAGAGTGCTGGGGTGTCATAGTTCACAACAACCTCAAACTCGTGCCTCTGCCTCTGCCTCGTGCCTCTGCCTCTCAAGTAGCTGGGACCACAGGCACTTGCCACAACCACGAGCTAGTTTTTCCAATTTTAGTAGAGAAGAGGTCTTACTGTTGCTCAACTGGTCTCTAATTCAGGAGCTCAGGCAATCTAACCACCCTGGCCTTCAATTTGACATTATAATTTATTTAGTCATAGGAGGAAATTTCAAAAACTGTATTTTACAGAAGTAAACCTTTACCCTTCTTTCTGCCAAAAAACATACTGACCTTCAGAAATGGCTCTTTTTTGTGAGTCAAAGAGTTAAAATCATCTCTTTCATTCCCAAATGAATGTCAGTACCACTCAGAGGTGCCATGTTTTATTTAAAACATACTCTTAACTCAGTAACCACTTTGTTCTAATTGGCAAGGCAAAGCCAGGTCCCCAAAGCACACAGCTCATTATATTCCGTTTGGATTACAAAAACACACGATGAAACAAACTGCATCAAAATGTACAAATTAACGGCTAAGAAGTATGGGAAGGGTGGTGGAATTAGATTGTAGTATGGTGCAAAATCCACAGGGAGGCTAGGGAACAAATCACTAGTGTCTATATAAACTATACGAGGTTTCCAAATGAGCAACTACACAGAGCAGAGGACAGGCTTTTCCATAACTCAACCGAACTGCTAAATATGGATACAACAAAACAAGAGTTTTTTCACACTACTGTGCACACATGTATGAGAGTGGGAGTACCCACAAGAAGGTCTAACAAATGAAACCTCCAGGTTGCACTAACGATGAAACTCATCTTTGCCTTCACACTGACAATGTGCAAACAGCCTTGCAATTAAATCACACTTTCAACCAATTTTTTAAAAATCTTCTCAGAAGCTAAACACAGTAGACTAAATTAGAAATGGTGCTTCAGTATGCTGTACAGAGAGCAAGGTTAATGAGCTAAAAGTTATATGAACAAGAACAAGAATGATGTTAAGAAATGAAGATCTCGCCACCAAAATAGAACATGCATTAAATAAAAACACTCCTCCCACCGCACATGCAAACTTCTTCCTAAATTAGCTACTCTGCCAAGCTTTCAACGCTGTTTCTCTGATTTTCATTGGCTGTCTAGAGACAAACTGCAACTCAACTAAAAGAAAAAAAAAAAAACAGGAAAAACTTATACTCCTAACCTACACACAAATACGAGACAATTATTACTGCTACCTCCTCAATTTAGTCTTATTTTTAGAATACAATCCCATCTAAATCTACTACCTTTACTTCTAATAACATCAAATGTGGAGAAGATTAGGATAAGAGTTTAAACACCTACCCTCAAATCCCAGTTCACCCTAAAATTTATTTAATCTTGGGAACATGTCTTAATAATCCATTTGAGCCACAGTTTCCTTATCTGTAAGACAGTTATATAAAATCATCAATGCTATAAGGATCAAATTAGATCATACTGCATAAAAGGGCTTTACGATATAAAAGGGCTGTAGCAATCTTATTACTGCTTGATTACTGCCTTTTTAAAAAACAGATATAATTATCTACAGTCTTTCTCCATCCTTTTTCACAAACAGTAATTCTTATTCTACTTCAAAGTGTCCTTTTTTTGGCATTACTCATTCAAGATCATGTGCCATTTTTTTCTCCAAACCAGAAATCTTAAGGTACTTAAGATCCCTTATTTAGTGTAAATATTTAAAACATTCTTTGATAATAGATTGTTAGCATAGAGTTAGATCTACTTTACACTCTAAGACCCAACTAAGTACTGGGGCTTTTAAATGATATTAAATTTTAAACCACAACAGATCATATTTTAATCATACATTAATGGCCCCAAAACACTGTCCTATCTTTTTATTGACAATCCCTACTGTGGGACTAAAAATTAAGTACAAGGAGCTAATATCCAAGAAAAGCAGCAAGAAGAAACTATGAAATCTAATTCATGCACAAAAGAAATAACCAGAACAAGAATTTTTGTATAAGCAATAGCTTGGTGGAGCCAAGGCCACTGAAGCACAAAAAAGTCTGGTGGTGCTTTCCTTAGTCTATGTGACAGTTATCCATATTCCCACTAAGCCTAAAGAGAGCCCACAAACCTAAGCCTGATCATTCTGAAATAGTAGTTTGCATTAATCTACTGTGAATATGAAACACAGGAAAGTATTAGCAGTTAACTCACACTGCTTTTCATGTCATAGAGCATTGTCTAACTATATGAAAAGAGGACTACCATATTTAAGGTCTAGTTCTCAGAACTAGGGTTGTTCAAGCTTCTTTGAGAGAGGTGCACCATCAATATAAATTTGAGCATATACTTCATTCTTATCTGTTTTTAAAGTACGGTAGAACCTCCAAGGTTGACCACCTCCCTACATTGACCAACTCCTTAAGTTGACCTAATTTTCATAGACCACTCATGTACCACATGTATGTATCATTACAGTAAATCTACAGTAGTTCCTAATGTTAATTACTTCCATATATTAACCAGTTTGTTACAGTTCCTTGGGTGATCAACTTACATAAGTTCTATTGTATTTCTATAATGGATTAAATGATGCACCCTGTCCCTGCCCCCACCTACCAAGATATGTCCACCCAGAGGCTGTGAAAGTGATCTTATTGGGGAAAAGTTCTTTAAAGATGTAATTAAGTTAGGAATTTCTAGATGATACAAGCTTTAATAACAATGGGCCCTAAATCCAATGATACTTGTCCCTAGAGGAGACAGAAGAGGAAAAGACAGAAAAGGCTGTGTAAGGAAGGAGGAAGGCAGAAACTATAGGGATGTGTTTATAACCTAAGGGATGCCAAGGATTGCCAAAGACTACTGGCAAAACAGAAACAAGGGAAGGCAGGGAATGAATTCTCCCTCAAAGGCTCTAGAACAGTGGTTCTCAACCTTCCTAATGCCTCCTAATGCTGCGACCCTTTAATACAGTTCCTCATGTTGTGGTGACCCCCAACCATAAAATTATTTTTGTTGCCACTTCATAACTGTAATTTTGCTACTGTTATGAATCATAATGTAAATATCTGATATGCAGGATGTATTTTCACTGTTACAAAGGGGCTGTGACCCACAGGTTGAGAACCGCTGCCCTACAAGAAACCAACCTTGCCAATACCTTGACTTCAGACTTCTGGCCTCTAGAACTGTCAGAAAATAAACTGTTACTGTTTTAAACCAAGTATGTGCAATTTGTTATGGCAAGCCTAGGAAACTAATATAGATACCAGTAAGACTATGTACATTATAAAAAATCAATGATAATACTTAAAGGATAAAAATAAATATAAGCAGAATTTCCAACATTTTCTCTCTATGCCACAATGGACAATCTTGTGCACCACTATGGAAACCATGATTTCAGACCATTAGGTGGGCAGAAATAAAGGCAAATGATAGGCCAAATTATCTTAAAAGACCCAATAACTAGCATATTTCTTTCATTTTTGTCTATAATACTCTAACACATGGTCACAATTTGTTCACTGAAGACCTAAGAAAAGCTACCCTTCTCCTACTTACAGCACTAAGCATTGCCTCCCATTAAAAAGGAAATAATTGTTTTTGACATAATTTCCATAATACCATCTTCAACACACTACTTAATTTGTCTTAACTAGCATAATAACTAACCACATAATTTTAGAATGTATTACTAAGACATCAAACTGCTAGAGAATACAAGATCAGAAAGGGCTACCACTGTTCAGCCCTGTTAATCACTTAAGAGCCTGTTGTCCAATCTTGGTTTCATGTGAGAGTAAGGAAGCTATACCACAAAAAACAGGGTTTCTAATACAAAAATAGTTTTTTAACATATTCAAGCAAGCATTTTCAAAAACAGACAATACACAGGGTTCTAACTGTGGTAGAAAAACAGTAATTAGAAACAACTTGTTATGTCCATTAACCGGGGATTAGATAAATAAATTGGGGCATATTATAATGAGGGTGCCCAATTAATTTATTAACCAAACTGAGACACTTTAAGGACCACAAAGAAATGCTATTTTCACTGGCACACAAAACATAAACTAAGACTGGATATTAATTATAATGGAATATTATAGTTAAAAATGAACTAGAGCAACATGTCAACATTAGTTTCTAAAAGTATAGTTTAAAAGACTACCAGTTAGAGATTACTGCTACAATATGCTGCTTATAAATGTACTTTAAAAATAGTATCACATATAATAGTACAGTTACTTATGTGAATAGCCATTGGGAGAAAAAGCACAAATATAAGAATAAGAACAACAGTGGTTATCTGTGAGGTGGGAAGATAATGATTGGTGGAAAGATAATGCTTTAAGATTTTAGGGCCCTTTTTAATGTTTAAAGGAAAAAGCATAACATTAATTACTTGTAGGTGGGTTTGTGGATATTTATTATATTACTCTAATATTCTAAATTGCAAATAACCCATCTGCCAGACAGATACTCATCAATAAGCACACATAATGGTTAAAGAGAACCAAAAAGGCTGAACTGTCCCCTTTTAACAAACACATAATCAATGTGTGTGTTATGCCTAAGAAATCTTTCTTGGAGTTTCAGCTTTAAAGAAGTCAAAGATTATACAATACTAATCAAGTTTTTAGAATTATCCTACTCAAATGTTTCTTTTACTATATTTGTTTGCTACTCAAACATTTCATCCTAAGATAAAACGGGAAAAGGTGAGAGGTTGAAATTTTTCAGACTGTGTTCCTTTTACTATAGATCAGTGATTTTCAACTGGTGTCCCTCAAAAATTTTAATAAATTATTTTCAAAAGAAGTTCAAAACACAGTAAATATACTTTTTTTATGACCAACAAAGTGTGCCACCAAAGTTTAACTACTGGTTCAAGTGAGCTAAGAGATTAAAAACGGTTGAAGAACACTGCTGTAGATCCTTACAATTCAGCTGTAACCTGTGTTTCTCTTTCAAAAGTGACTGGAATCAGACTACTCCTACTCTGGCCTATAAAGGACAGAAGCAGAAAAGAAATTAGTTAATTCCAAGCACTAAAGTGCAAATTCATAAGGAAATGTTTTAATTTACTTGCTATGAAATGGGAATTTGTTATCCTTTTCTGGAAATTACTATCATATTCAAGTTACTTTGAAGAAAAATGTTAGCATTTTGGATTATCTATCGTCTCACCCTTATGCCCAGCATAGTTCCATCAATTACCTTGGATGTCAACATTTAGATTTCCTATGCTGCAAGCTATAGATAATTTTATTTTGCTCATTACAGAAAGAAACTAGCCATGTCTGGAGTGTATAAATACACTTTACTTTTTAAAAATGTATAATTTGTGCAATTACATTAATAATAATTAAATCTGAAAATACAGGCCAACAAAACTAAAATTTAAATCTCTCCAATTGCTCCTATGTTGAGACTACAAAAATTAAAATTTTCATGTATCATCTGTGAGCTTTGTCCCATGCAACCATGTATATATATATTTTTTATGGAGTCCAATTTAAAACATAATACAAATGTAACAGAGGTAAAGATATGAAAAAGAATAAATGTTGTGTCTACCCTCTACCCTTTTTAGGAATTAAAAATCGGCATTCTTTTTCTTTCTTTCTTTGCAGTTTTTGGCTGGGGCCAGGTTTGAAACCACCACCTCTGGTATATGGGGCCAGTACCCTACTCCTTTGAGCCACAGGCGCTGCCCTAAAAATAGGTACTCTTGCCTGAGGTCAGTAATCAAAGTAGGAAAATGCTGTCTTCTAGTATCTTAAACCACAGGAGATGCCTCAACACAACTAACTATAGGGAGGTGCCAGATAAACACCACCAAAACCACCAACTACAGTTAAACAACAATAGCCCAAAGCTACGACATGTGACACTGACAGCATAGGCTGGAGCCCAATCTCTGAAAACCCCATCTCAAAAAATAATAATAATAAATTAAATTTAAAAAGCACTGTATTTCACCACCCAGATCCAGCATTCTAGGCAGTTAAGAAGGGTAGACTGCTTGAGCTCCGGAGTTCCCGGCCTGCTTGAGCCCGTCTCTAAAAACTAGCAGAGTATTGTGGTAGGCACCTGTATTCCCAGCTACTCTGGAAGCTGAAACAAGAGAATCACTTGAGCCCAGGAGATTGAAGTTGCTGTGAGCTATGATACCATGGTACTCCACCAAGGGCAACATAGTGAGGCTGTCTTTAAAAAAAAAAAAAAAAAAAAAAAAAGGCACAGGGGGCGGCGCCTGTGGCTCAAAGGAGTAAGGCCCCGGCCCCATATGCCAGACGTGGGGGGTTCAAACCCAGCCCCGGCCAAAATCTGCAAAAAGAAAAAGCACTGGGCAGCGCCTATAGCTCAGTGGGTAAGGCACCAGTCACATGCACCAGGGCTGGTGGTTCAAACCCAGCCCAGGCCAGATAAAGCAAAAAAATTGCAGGGCATTGTGGCCAGTGCCTGTAGTCCCAGCTACTTAGGAGGCTGAGGCAAGAGAATCACCTGAGAAAGAATGACTTGAGCCCAAGAGTTTGAGGTTGTTGTAAGCTGTGAAGTCACAGCTCTCTACCAAGGGCAACAAAGTGAGACTCTGTCTCAATTTAAAAAAAAAAAAAAAAAAAAAGGCACTGTATTTCTGCTGAAAAGATAGGATGGTGGTTAGTAGAGATTCTAAACTGCCACCCTCCTCATTTGCCTGCAGATCAATAAACTTCTCTTTCCTTTTCCTCAAATCACTTCTCCTTGTTCATTCTTCCTTCTTACTGATCCAGTATCAAGGACAAGTACTGAACTTTTGGTAACACACATACTGCTTTGTGGTCTTGTCTTCTCAACTGGTCATTAGTTCATGCCCCTAGATTTAAAAATGAGGGGAAAATCCCAAACTAATGGCATGCTAAGAGCATAAATTAGGAAACTCCACTATTCAATAATAACTTTTGATTTACACAGATTTGATAGCAGTGAATGAATTTGGTAATTTTCAGATTGGATACAAAGAATGCAACAAGAAGAAAAATAAAACCCTGCTTTAATCCTTCACTCTTTCACCCCTTAAGCCCTCCCTAAAGTCCATTTTGAATTTAAAATAGTAACTACACAAGAATATTAAGAAATAATCAATGAAAATGAAATGGCTACTTAGAATTAATAGTTTTGGTCCATCTGACAAAAGCTAGTAGCAGAAATATAAGAATTATAACAGTATTTCCTCCTAAGTCAAATATCAGAACCCAGTGTCTAAGACTGCTCATTTCAAAAGGTGCTTAAAAACAAATACGTACAAAAATAAGTACACAGGTGGCTCTAGAGTCATAATAGAACATGCTTCCTTATGACATGTTATTTACTCCAATACACTTCCCTAATAATGGAGATACAAGGCACAACTAACCATAAAACAAAGGTAAGTTTGTTTAACTACTTTTCACTAAGAAATATATGTACTTAAAAATTTAAATTGAAACAAATTTATAGAAAATAAAATAACTTTAGGGCAGCGCCTGTAGCTCAATGGGTGGGGCACCGGCCACATACACCAGGGCTAATGGTTAGAGCCGGCCCAGGCCAGCTAAAGCAACAATGACAGCTGCAACAAAAAAAATAGCCAGGCATTGTCGCAGGCGCCTGTAGTCCCAGCTACTTCAGAGGGTGAGGCAGGAGAATCGCCTTAAGCCCCAGAGTCTGAAGTTGCTGAGAGCTATGGCGACAGATTGAGACTCCATCTCAAAAGAAAGAAAATGAAATAATTTCACTATTACCTTGTAACTTAGGAGATGTTTTACCTACATTTTAAATTAATCTTCAACTGACTAGAGATCCCTTGCACTTTGTTCTTCTAGTCTTATCCCTTTCTGTGTAAACAGATACCATAATGCATTAAAAAGAATTCCTTTTTAAAAGAAATATGCCATAAAAGGTTAGAAAAATAAAGTGAAAAATTATCTCTTCTTTATCCAATTCTATGTGAATCATGGAATAGCAAGTTTCTAAAAAGTTAGTCTTAAATGTAATAATATGTTTAAATAAATGCCTACAATTTAACAAAATTGCCTACATTAACTTTCCAATGAAGTGCTTTTTTCTTAGTCTATAAATAAGCATACTACTCACTGTTTTAAAGATATTATTAAAAATTATTAAAAATAGATATAGATGTCTAAAAGTCCACAAGAGCAACTGGTACTCTGTACACTAGCATACATTAAGTTTGTCTTCTGATAAGCATCTGGTATCAGTGGTATTCGAAGAATCTTCTATCCATTTGCAATATATGTTCTGGTTTACTGCCTTATAAAATGATATACAGATTATAGCCACTTCCTGTCACCATATTCCTGTTCTCCAAAGCTAGCATTTCTAAGGTTTGTGGGTAATGAAGATGGTAACACATTAGGGAAAAAAAATTCTGCTTCTCATAACACCCTGAAATTAAGGTTTAAAAAAAAAAAGATAATAAATAATAAAAACTTGTACCTTCCCCACTTGTGATTATCTTCTTTGGTATTTCTTCCATCCATACTTTTATTTAGGAGGTAAGCAAAATCATTCTGTGAAAAGTACTGCTATAATGATAGCTAGACTTCTATATGGTAGTACAGGAGGAAATTGTTAATTAGGTACTAAATGTCTCTAAATATCAAAGACTGGTTATCTAAAACATGCAAATTGATAAATTGGGTTTGTACTCAGAAAATACCACCACAGGCAGTATCATTTCTACTGTTCTAAGAGGCAAGACTACTCATTAGATGCTATACTTAATTTTGCGTATGTAGTAGTAACAGGCTATCAGGTTTAGTTTATGCTTTGACATAGAAAATCATGAACCCAAACTAGTCTACAGCTCAGAATTGACAAAGATCACAAGAAATCAACTAGTTAACCCTTTGACTAAAGACAAAAACTAAACATCTATTTTACAAAGAAAATGAGATTCCAAGATTTTCCAAAGGCATACATCAGCAAAATGTTGGTTTTCAAAACTTTTTTTCCTAAATTTATACACATAAATATAAAGAGACAAACTTATAAATCATATTCCACAGTAATACATCATTTACATCATGACCCATAGTATTTTCATTTATATAGGTAAGTCAAATAAAGGTTTCACAAAGTACTAACCTTACGATTTGCAATGTACTCAGATATTTTTCACTCTACTCAATTTTTTAAAATGCTGACAATGACCTATTAAATTGATTTCTCTACCTACCAACAAGTGACAATATCCACAGTTTGAAAACCTGGATGGAAGGTAGTGTTTCAACCAATAAATGTTTACTTGTCATAACTATAAATAATACGTCATGAAATTTTGCTGCTTTCCATTGCAGACATTTACTGATTCTTTTAGTAATGTCATATGCAAAGCAATATAAAAATGTTAAATGAGGCCAGCCAGGAGAATTGCTTGAGCTTAGGAGTTTATGACCAGCCTGAGAAAGAGCAAGACCCCAACTCTACTAAAAATAGAAAAATCTGAGGGATTGGGAAGAGGGGAGGAGAGAAGAAGGATAAAGGTGTGGTATATAGCACACCTCCTGGGGGTAGTACACAATTACAAGAGGGACTTTACCTAACAAATGCAATCAGTGTAATCTAATTCTTTGTACCCTCAATGATCCCAAACAATTAGCAAAAAAAAATAGAAAAACTTAGCTGAGCATTGTGGCATATACCTATAGTCCCAGCTACTTGGGAGGCTAAGGCAGGAGGATCACTTGAGCCCAGAAGTCCGAGGTTACAAGTAGAAGAGGGGGCTCTAGCTCAAATGCAAAATTGTAACCTCATTGCATATATCCTCACACCAGGGTACTGTCACCCTAAAATTTAAAAAATAATAATAAAATAAAAAAAAAAAGTTTGAGGTCACTGTGAGCTAGGCTGATAACAGGGCATTCTAGCCCGGGGTAAAAGAGCAAGACTCTCTCTCCACCCACCACACCTCCCCACAAAAAAAGTTTAATAAAAGAAAAGGACTTAGGCTCAGCTCCTGTGCCTCAGTGGCTAGGGCGCTGGCCACATACACCAGTGCTGGCAGGTTCGAATCAAGCCCCAGCCTGCTAAACAACAATGATAATTACAACCAAAAAATAACCAGGCACTGGATGGCGCCTGTGGCTCAAAGGAGTAGGGTGCCAGCCCCATATACCGGAGGTGGTGGGTTCAAACCCAGCCCCGGCCAAAAACTGCAAGAAAAAAACAAAACAGCCAGGCATTGTGGCAGGCACCTGTAGTCCCAGCTACTTGGGAGGCTGAGGCAAGAGAATCGGTGAAGCCCAAGAGTTTGAAGTTGCTGTGAGCTATGATGTCACAGCACTCTACCCAGGCTCTGTCTCAAAATAAATAAATAATAACTAAAAGAAAAGGATCTTAAATGAGGTAGAATAGTATCAAGGGGATAGCCAAACCAAAATTAGGCTGCAAGAGATCCTCAGACTAATTCTAATAACTGGAAAGATTCATGGCAAGATCAACTGGTCATACACTTTCAAAGGTGCTTAAATCCCATCCTTTCTGTAACTTCCATAACTTCACACAATCCTTCTATAACGTCTAATAAATTGCAAATCTGTTAAGCAAATCCTTTCTTTAGTGATTATATGAACATAATTAATGCTCTTGACTGGGAAGAATAATTTATCAACCCAAAGGTGGGAGAATCCTTACCCAAACTTCGAGGCTTCTGCTCACAGAACAGTCTTAGACTTGAGAGAGAGAGATCACATTTCCAAACAAATGTACAGGATTATGATTTAAGAAAGAAAAATTTCAACCATGTGAAATGAGAACAATGAGGAAGGTAGACAAATAGGAAATAGTAAAGTTTACAGAAATGGATAAAGTATAATATCATAAAATTAATGACTAAATAATTACCTCATCCAGATGAGCATTTTATTCCCCCCTTTCCTCCAGGGACAAGGAAAGACTTTAACAGAGAGGCAGATTAGCATTTTAAATCCATGCTACCTCAAATCCTAATACTTGAATCAAACACCTCCTGGTGCTCCTCCAGAATACTTCCTTTATATGTCCTAGTAATTCTGGCTGATATAGAAAATCTTAAATGATTAAAAAGATCTTTAGGTCATACTACACATTTTGTGAAGAAAATATGAACGTTGAAGGGCCTTAAATGAATTCAGCCTTTAAAGGTAACAGAGGCAAATAAGAATTCAAAATTAGAGAGTTGCCAAAAACATACAAAACAAAAATAATACTCTCCCATGTCAAAGAGGAATTTTGGTTGAGCTTCCATGCCTCCTGCAAATCCAGCCAGCGTGGGCCCTCTTCTATTACGTCATTAAAAATAAAATGTCCGATTTCCAATCAGAAGTTTAGTTTATTATAGCTCAAACAAGAAGTAGAACAATTAATGAAAGTATGTGCCTAAACTATTGACACAGTTTTACCATCTTACTGGTAGCTTGTTTATGAGTGGTAATGAAATCACAAAAGGAGTTTTTCACAGCTGCTTGAGACCTAAAAAGTTTTCCTTACAAGAAGTTGTCCAAAGCCAAGAAAAAGTGGTAGTCAATGGGTGCAAAGACTGGAAAATACAGTGGATGACAGAGAGTTTCCTAGTCCAGCTTCTGTAGTCTGAACAGCATTGTTTATGCATGTGGTAGAGCATTGTCTTACAAGTGGATTGGCCAGTCTTTATTCACCAATCTCAGCTTCTTCATCATTTCACCCCATTGGCTGACCAGGTTTCACAAAGCTGTAGTGGATAATACCAGAGCTAGACCATCAAACAGACATCATTAGCTTTCTTTGATGAATATTATGGTTTGGAGTGTGTTCGGCATTTCATCTTTATCCAACCATTGTGCTGACCGCTTGTAAAAGTCAAAAGCAGTCATTTTTCATCATGTAACAATATTGTATAAAAAGGTTTGCCTTTATGTCGTGACAGCAAAGAAGGCTAGCTTTGAGATTATTTCTCTTCTGATGTTTAATTCATGCAGAAACCACCTACACAGCTTCTCTACCTTGCCAATTTCTTTCAAATGGTGCAATATTGTTGGAATACTAACATCAAACCTTGCTGCTAATTTACAGGTAAGGTGAGATGGATTTACTTCCACTACAGAGTTCAGCTCATGATTATCCACCTTGGTCTCAGGTCACCCCATAAGACTCATCTTAAGACTAAGATCACCAGAACAGAACATCTCAATCATCATACTGTGCATTCATTAGCCACATCCTTCTCAAACACTTTATTGATATTTCAAACTGTGTGTATTGCAGTAGTTCCACAACAGAACTCATATTAAAAAAAAACATGAATTTTTTTTTTTACTTATGCATGCTTTCAAAAAACTGCTCTAAAAAAAATTTTTGAAAGCTAGATCACAAGCCAAAACATGGGTTGGAAAGAACAAGGATGTACCTTCACAGTAAAACAAGTGTCAACATGAAATGTCAAAGATATCAGCTGTCAAACTTAGTATTTAAGGAAACTGGACATTTCATACCTAATAACTTACATACATGATATGGTCCGACCCAGATTTTTTTCATTTTAATACAAATAAACACTTTTATTTGGTTTATAATTACCAGTAACTAACATTTCAATGATTTTTTAGTAACTCTTACTTTTTGTATACTCATTTTTCTTCCCTTCTTATTCTATTCCTCTAAACTAAAACAAACCAGGAATCTTTTATAAAGAAAATGGAAAATGGCTGAAGTAATAATGGTTTGGAGGAGGGTTGGTACTCTGTTATACTCAGCAGAATATGTCATCAGTAGCAAAACAATTATCAAAGTTAACCTTCAACTTAACCTACAATCTACTATATCTTGACAAGATTTTAAACATGTTTTTTCCTCATTTCACTCAATTTTATGTAAACAAGTTAACACAAACTCATCTCTTCGTGCCATATACTCACCTTGAAAAGCTCTTTGATATCTAGTGATAAATAATTAACTGTTTTTAAAGTGATTTTACATCTTTTAAAATGTATTTTATATTCTATAATATACTTTAAGAAGAGTATTTAAAATCACAGTGGCACTGACCAAAGTAATCTTCTTGTTGTCTTGTACAACTCAGGTCTCCCTGCAATAATACATTCACTATACTCTCCCTATGTTCACATTGATATGACAACCAAAAATGTATTTCTAAAGTTCAATGATCTCTTCTCTTTTGAATTTCAGAAAGAACACAAAATTCTGCTTCAGCAAGCAGAATGTTACTAGTCATTCCATGCAACTGCTATGAGGATAGCAGGAGTGTGAGGTAAAGATAAAGAGCAAAGAATGAACTTCATGAACTTGAAAATATCCTCTTAATATCTTTAAAGGCAAAAGTGGCAAAGCTTTGTAAGAAGTAAACAGGCATAGATCACCAGAAACAATTAATTACCACTACAGAAGGTAAAACTGTAACAAATCCAAGGAAACACAGAGACCATAGCTGAACTCTGACATCACAGGTCTTCTTTTTAAACTTTATTCACATATCTTTAGGGACATGAGAACATTCTTCATGAGTATTTGATGCAAGCCACCTTATTGAAAGGTGTCTGATCTTCTCCCAAAGCCATGCTTTACTAAATTACAAGGGGGACCTCTATATGAAGATATAGATACACAATCTAATACAAGTCAAGTAGCCCTTATAAAAAATGTTTGGAACCAGAAGTGTTTGGGATTTCTGATTTGTTCAGATTTTGGAACATGTGCATTTTGAATTTTTGGAATTAAGATTCACAACCCATATATATTTTGTTTCTCTGTCACTTTCATTTGTACCATAATCACTCATCAGTCAGGAAATATTTCTTCATATCTATCATCATAGATATGCAAAATCAAAGAAGCAGAATACAGTTATTTAACATAGAATAAATACTGTAAAAAATGAGAGGGGGGCACACCAATATCCTTTTAAGAACCTGAACTATTTGAAAGTTTCCAAACTTTGAACAGCTACAAGCTGCCAGCTTCTTCCCCAACTCTCCCAATTCCTTTCCATCTAGCTTACACATGAAAGTAAAGGGCTAAACCAGTGTTTTTCAACCTTTTTGTTTTTTAATCTCATAGCACACTTGAACCTACAGTTAAACTTCACAGCACACTTAAATTATGCTGATCAAAAAAACCAAGTTAAAAAAAAAATCCTTACCATGCTTTGAACCTCTTTCAAAAATAATTTAATTAATGATCTTTAAAATTTTTCATGCCACACTGGTTGAAAATCACTGGTCTAGACCTTATACCATGATGACTGTTCTTTGTCCAAATAGCATAATAAATAGAACATGTAAATAAACAAAGAAACCTCTCTTTGATAAAACTCTAAGCCAGGTTCCTCTGAGCCAAACAGTTTCTAACAGCTCAGGGATCCAAACCTAGGATCATCCTAGCCCCTCTAACCAAAGCATTAGCCCCTTAAACCCCTACTCAGCTGGCCAAAGAATTTACAATTTGTGGGCTCAGTGCCTATAGCTCAGCAGCTAGGGAGCCGACCACTTACACTAGGGCTGGCAGGTTCGAACCCGGCCCTGTCAAACAACAACGACAATTACAACAACAAAAATAGCTGGGTGTTATGGTGGGCACCTGTAGTCCCAGCTACTTGAGAGGCTGAGGCAAGAGAATTGCTTAAGCCCAAGAGTTGGAGGTTGCAGTGAACAGGATAGTACTCTAAAAGGAGCAACATAGTGAAACTCTGGTCTCAAAAAAAAAAAAAAAAGGAATTTACAGTTTGTTCTAGATAATAGTCAGAGAAGATAGGCCCTGACCACCCACTTATAGCATTTACTTAACAAGGGCTTAAAATAGAGAATCCTTCCCTTATACCTTTAACATGTATATGTACTTCCTACAATTTGGGATTGTCTTTCTCAAGGACCTAAAAGCCATTCCTTGCCATTCCTTTAAAAGGTAATCCTTTAGAACAAGGGGATCTTCATTCCTCCAGACTCTTAACCAGCTGACACAATCAGCATTGCTTTACCAACTCCTTGTAATTTTTCACTTCTCTGGCTCTACTGAGCCCCACTTCACACTACAGCAAGCCCCCTCCTCTTCACCCCTTCAAAACTACCAGTCATCTCTGCAAACAAACTGAAGTTGACTTCACCTCTCTTTCCTATTGCAATAATATATTATTAACTAAAATCTGCCTTTTATCACTTTAGTGTTAAAGCTTTATCTTTGACAATATTCATAGAGAGCGTTAAACACATCTTAATTAGTAAAGACTCGGTTACTTTATAAGTAAGATCACTGGATATAAAGTTTTTGGGTTTTGTGGTTCAGATTTTGGGGTGGTTTTTTTTTTTCCTTTTTTGCGAGTCTCACTCTTTTACCTTAGCTAAAAGGCAATGGCCTCATCACAGCTCACAGCAACCTCAAGCTCCTGCTTTAGCCTCCCAAGTATCTCGGACTACAGGCCCATGCCAAAACACCCAGTAATTTTTCTAGTTTTTGTAGAGACAGGGTCTCACTCTTGGTCAGGCTGGGCTAGAACTCTTGCCCTCAAGTGATCCTCCTGCTTCAGTCTCCCAGGGTGCTAGGATTACCAGGCACGAGCCATCAAGCAGCTGGCCATGAAGTTCTTTTAAAAAAAAAAAAAAAAACACTAAAAATTTCAACTTTATGAAGCAGTCATAACGCAAGAAGTTGACCAATCAGCATTTTGGAGCTAGAAAAGGCCCTTGGGAAACATCAAACACAAATCCTTCATTTTATAAATGATGACTCTAAGGTTCAAAGAGATTAAGTGACTTACACAAGGTGATTTCTATTAGGGATCTGATTAGGAGGAGGATAACTCAGCATGATTCTCTGACTCCAACATTTAAATATCCTTTCTGTTATATTCTCATTGATAAAGCAACATTCACCATTAATCGTTCAAGTAAAGATGAGCAGTGACTATAAACTGCCTAACTGAAAATACATTTTTACAATTCCACTGTATGGTAACAACAGTAAATCAAGGAAATTTGGTGCAAGTAAACATGAGATAGGATTTCACTCATGGAAAATCGTCTGTACAGTCTCACACAAATATATATAATAGCACCATGGTAAAGAAAAAATGTTTTTTACACATAAGCCAAGAAAACAAAACACCATGGATAAGTCCAAGGGAGGAGCGATGATTTTAGATAGTATTCAAAACAACCAAAAGAAGAAAAATGAAAATAAATTTAAAAATCTTTTTCTGCACTTACCAGCAAAGCATTTGGAACAGAGATTCATAGTCTTGCTGGACCTGGGGGCAAAAAGAAAAAAAAGAAAGAGCTAAAAATTCTGTTATCACTCAAATCAAAACATAAGATGTCTGAAATGTACACAAAGAATTTCCTGGCCAGGCAGCTGAACTAATAAGCTAATAACAAGTCCCTAGCTAGCTACCCACCACCAACAAAACAAAAACAAAACACTGTTTTCTTAACCTGTGAGTTAGCCAATGCTTCCTTTATTGTAGTTAGCAGCTTTTGCAGCAACAAGTTCAGAAATAATTATAACAGGTCCCTAAGGTAGTACATGACTCAATTTATCCCATATGATTACCACATTCCCTCTGTGCCCACGGGAACACACACCACAAAGTTATCACTATAACAATGAAAATTTTGTTTGTAAAGGGGTTAAACTGTGATTTAAATGTGACACGCCTTCTGTACTTTGTCACAAAAAGCAGGTTTTTCAGGTGACTATTTTGATGAGTGTCAAAATAAGCATTTATGGTGTATTACTGTCAATTCACTTTGAATTCAAACATATATTGCTGCAAAAAAAAGGAGGGGTTAGACTTTCTTCTTATTTATTCATGCTCATTTATCTCTATAACATCACTTGAACTTTTTTCTTTTTTTTTAGATTTATGGGTTTTATGGTTCAGATTTTGGTTTTTCTACGTGGCAGCAAACATAAAAGGCAAAAATGATGTTGTCTTTTGTCCCTACTACTCCAATTAAACTAGTCTTCTTCTTCTTTTTTTTTTTTTTTTTTTTTTTGCAGTTTTTGGCCAGGGCCAGGTTTAAATCCACCACCTCTGGTATATGGAGCCAACGCCCTATTCCTTGAGCCACAGGCACCGCCCAATTAAACCATTCTGAGATCTCCAATGACCCCCAGGTTTCTAAAACTAAGAATAATAGCTATCCAAATATATATGTACATAAAATCCCTGGAATCTGTACTATCTAGAAGTATCTTATTTGGAAAAAAGGTCTTTGTGGATGAATTAAGGATTTTGAGATGAGATTATCCTGGATTATCTAGGTAAGCCCTAAATGACAACACAAAAGTTCCTGTTATCATCTTCATTGGAAATTAAGTATAGTTTTAAGATGTGAACAAGGGTGCACCATGGGTCCCAAGCTAACAAGAGGTGAACATTTTGCTGTTTGTTTTTTTGAGACAGAGTCTCAAACTGTCACCCTAGGTAAAATGCTATGGCACCATGGTAGCTCACAGCAACAAACTCTTGGGCCTATGCAATCCTCTTACCTCAGCCTCCCAAGTGTCTAGGACTACAGGCACCTACCACAACACCCAGCTAGTTTTCCTACTATTAGTAGAGAGGCTGGTCTCGAACACCTGAGCTCAAGGGATCCACCCACCTCAGCATCTCAGAGTGGTGGGATTACAGGCATGAGCCATTGCGCCCAGCCAACATCACTTAAGCTTTTATCTGGTCTTTGGTCTCATTCTAGTCCTATTTCATATCCTGGTCACATTATAACATTGCTGTTTAAAATGCTTTCTTCAGATGCTCCTAATCAAATTATTTTTTGTGTCCTTTCACCCATTAATAATAGCTATAATTCACTGAATACTAATTTAGATGGCCATTTAACACATATTATCTTATTAATTTTCCCAACATTCTAAAGTGAACACAACCATTGCTTTGCCCCTAAAATGCACTTTTAAAAAAACCATATTAACATATCTGTAAGCAGGGAACACCTTGCTATTGGCTACAAATGATGACTAATTTAATGAGGAGATGTTCCCCCCCCCCATGTTACTAAACTGAGAGGGTCTTAGAAATCAAAGACATAGAGTCTCATCCCCAGTAGAGATGTAAGCAGCTGGCCCCTAGGAACTATAAAGGAATATCTGACCCAGGTGTGAGCTAACTCCAAAGGCCAACCCACAAGTGTCTGTTCACAACATAGTACCTGGCACCATACAGTAGCCCAGGGACTACATGGCAGGTAATCAATCATCTCATTGCTGTTTCCTTTACTGATCCTCTTCCAAGTGAACACATTCTTATGGCTCCTTCTTCCAAAAACCTCCTAGCATACTCTACACTGGCAAGCTGACCTATCTGCCTCTCATTCCTCAGCAATACCCCTCCTGATAACTGAGCCTTAGACCAAAATAGCATCTACAAAGAAAACAGGCCAACCTTCTTTACTAAAATTTTACAATTAAAGAAAGCCTCCCTAAGGAAGTATACTCTCACAACTATGACTGTTTTCCCCTGTGCTGGAAGCTAAGACCTAACAGTTAATTGTCACAGAGTGACAAGAGTGAGTGGAGATGGTCATTATTTCTACTTCTCAAAAGAGATGCTATGTCAACAAGTGGATATTTCTTTAGAATTCTGCTTAATACAAACATATCAAAGGCAATGAGGAAAATTATGTATAAATGAATAAAAATGAATAAAGAGATGTGTTGTTAATGGTGGCATCTAACATTTACTGCATGCCTATAACATAGTAGGCATAATACCAGATGCCCTCAACCCCATTTATCAGTGAGGAAACAGAGGCCCCAAAAAAGTATATACATGTACATAACTTGCAAAAGATTTTAGAACTAGTAAAGTGAATTAATATGGTCTAACTCCAAAGCCTGTGTTCTTGCACCATGCTAAACTAAGGCCTCTGTTCTGAAGGGTACTGAAGGGATACACATCAGTCCCAAGCCAACACTCTGGTAGTTTGTGAGAATTGTCCCATAACTAAAAATTTAGTTAACTCCCTCCCCAGCCCTCAACACCAATCCAAGATTCCTAGTCATTTCACTTCCAACCTAAGGAATAGGAATGAAGGGATTCCTTTGTTGCAAGATCTCTCTCCAGAGAAGCAGATGCCTTCCTAATGCAGTCACTATCTCATATCCACATGGTGTCACACATAGCTAGGTATAACTCACTACTACCTCTGCTATATTGTGCAGCACAAATCATGGAGAACCTGCAGAGATAGCTGAGAGTAGCTCAGCACCCAGTGTGCAAGTTTTAACATCTTTGTTTCACAAAACTGATTTTAAAAAACTGGTAACATAGCATTTTTTTTCAGAGTCCTCTTGATCTCTCTTCAGAGAGTATATATATTTTAAATGCCTACCATACCTACATATTACCTAAATGAAATCCATTCTATATTCTGAGCAGGAATTTAGCAACAAGGTTATCAATCTGGTTATGAAAGTAATAATGTAGTTACTGATATTACTCAAAACATATTTTAAATCTGAAATAAACCAGATTTTAGCTACTGAAATAATTGTCACTGAAATAATGCCAACTTGGATCACAGGTCTGAGTGTGAACACTCAACCCAAGGGAACTGATAAAAGGTTTCTGAGAACTGAGATCCTTTCTCACGTTGAACATGTGAATTGAAGCTAACCACAGGCATATAATTACTGAGTATATACAGAAAAGCAATGGGATCAACCTGCACAGAGTCTTGGGACAGATGACAGATTTGTCTATGTAGCAGCAAACATGAAAGGTAGAAAATGATGTTCTCTTTGCCCCTACTGCTCCCATTAAACTATTCTTATTGAGATCTCCAATGACCCCCAGGTTTCTAAAACTAAGAATAATAGCTATCCAAATATATATGTACATAAAGTCCCCGGCTTGGCGCCTGTGGCTCAAGTGACTAAGGCCCAGCCACATACACCTAAGGTGGCAGGTTCGAATCCAGCATGGGCCCGCCAAAACAACAATGACAGTTGCAACCAAAAAATTGCCGGGCATTCTGGCAGGCACCTGTAGTCCCAGCTACTTGGGAGGCTAAGGCAGGAGACTCACTTGAGCCCAGGAGTTGGAGGTTGCTGTGAGCTGTGATGCCACAGCACTCTACCCAGGGGGACAGCTTGAGGCTCTGTCTCAAAGAAGAAAAAAAAAGTCCCTGGAATTTGTAATATCTAGAAGTATCTTATTTGGATAAAAGGTCTTTGTAGATGAATTAAGGATTTTAAGATGAGATTATCCTACATTATCCAGGCAAGCCCTAAATGACATCACAACTGTTCTTATAAGACAGAGGCAAAGAATATTCTTATAAAGGAATGAGTGGCAACGGGGGTTTAGAGAGAGACACAGAAGAGAAAGCCCCATGAAGATGTAGGCAGAGACTGCAGTGAAATGGTCGAAAGCCCAGGATTGCTGCAGCATCCACAGGAAGCTGGAAAAGACAAGGAATGATTCTCCCCCAGAAGTCCTTTTGCACCTTTATTAGCCTCCCTTAACTTCAAGAGAATAAATTTCTGTTCTTTTAAACCTCCAAATCTGTGGTAATTTGTCACAGCAGCCTCAGAAAACTAACACACACGGGTTATGTGTCTGATCTCATCATACTCCCTCTCAGTAGCATTCAACCAGATAAATCCTCTGTCTGGAATACTCTGTTCTTCTACCTTCATGTCACCCAGGTTGTAGATCAAATCCAACCTCCTCTGCCCCAGTTTTCCTCCCACCTAACTGCTCCCTTTTAGATACTTTTGCTGTTCCTCCTCCTCTGCCAAGACCTTCATCTGGAGGTCCCAGAACTCAGTCTTGATTATCTCTATTTCTCACATAATGATCTCATGCAGTCTCATGGCTTTAAATACTGACCCTATGGATATACATGGTGATACAGAGTGGTACAAAGGACACTGGATACTCAGAAGGGGGAGTGGGGACAAAGGGATGAAAAATTACTTATTGGGTAAAACATACACTATTAAGTGATAAGTACTATTAGAAGTCCACACTTCACCAGTATATATACACTATCCATATAACAACAACAACAAAAAACCTTTTACTCCCTAAATTTACTGAAATTAAAAAATATATATATATGGTATCTAACACTAAAGACTCACAAATGTTTACCTTCAATCCGCAAACCCCCCAAAACTCCAACTCTTCACCTTGCTCCAAACTCATATATCTGTCTATTCAACATCTCAACATGCACCCCAAACTCATTATTTCAAATCAGAATTCTCAACATTTCCATTATACTTGCTTGACCATCTTATCATCTTATCCATCTTTATAAATGACAAAAACCTTTTTCTCAGTTGCTCAGATCAAAATCCTAGAAACCGGCTCGGCGCCTGTGGCTCAATCGGCTAAGGCGCCAGCCACATACACCTAAGGTGGCGAGTTCGAATCCCTAGCCCGGGCCCACCAAACAACAATGATAGCTGCAACCAAAAAATGGCCGGGCATTGTGGTGGGCACCTGTGGTCCCAGCTACTTGGGAGGCGGAGGCAGGAGACTCGCTTGAGCCCAGGAGTTGGAGGTTGCTATGAGCTGTGATGCCATGGCACTCTACCCAGGGGG
>CAUYQV010183133.1:0-14220 GCA_963574575.1 Galagoides demidoff
CCTTTTGCCACTTACCAGGATGAATATGAGGGCCACTTATGAGAAACCACGGACACACCTCGTCCACAAACAAGAAAAATTTTATTAAATCCTTTTTCTTAACTCGAATTCCCCTTTCTCTGAGAGATTCTTTAAGATCTCTAATAAAAACTGCCTCCTTAGACAGCTTATGGCCCATTGCTGTGGGACGGAATGAATTAAAAGTGAAACTTACGTAACGCAGCTGGGCCTGTGAGCGGCAGGCCGGCGGTCACCAGAAACTTTTCCCGAGGCGCTCTCTCGGCATCTTCTACTGCGGATCCGTCCGGCGAGGGTCCGTACCTTGAGCCCCACGCTTGGGCGCCACCTGTCCCGTCCCGTGGGACGCAGTTATTCATGGGGGCGAGGGGGACCGAGCCTGAAAGACAATGGGCGAGAAAGAGAGAACGAGACCAAGCAGGTTCCTTTGTCAAGGTCCATTTAATGGCAGCGAAAAGCCGGTTTTTAAAGCTTACAGGTGAGCAGGGGGCGGAGGGAGTGGGGGGAGGAGTAAAGAGGAAAGGTGTCCTTCACTGATTGGCGGATTTCAGGTTCAGGCAGTCAGCTGGTTGTGCTGGGCGGGAACAGTCGCCATCTTGAGTTTAAACAAAGGAATCCCTGCCATGTGGTCAGTCGCCGAGTAAGAAGTTGCCATAGGATATACGCAAGCAGGGCGGGACACGTAATTTTTTGAGCATTTTGTACGTGTGCTTTGGGGGAGGGGACAGCTCGGTGGGAGCCGAGGATCCTTTTTGGCTTCCGACAAAAGACATTTAACAAATTTATACCACAGAACATACAGGGCAATGGTATCATGGTCTTTTAGCAGAGATGGCATTCTGAAACACAGGAATCTTTTTAAAGAAAAATACTGACAAATTTGATCATATCAAAACATAAAACCTCTCTAGATCAAAAGAACCCATAAACATAGTTAGAATACAAGTCACATCTGAGAGAAGTATTTTACAAAGTATAACAGATGATGTATAAATAGTCATTGTTGGTTTGGCGCCAGCCACATACACCAAAGTTGGTGGGTTCAAATCCAGCCTGGGCCCACCAAACAACAATGACAACTGCAACAAAAAATAGCCGGGCATTGTGGCAGGCACCTGTAGTACCAGCTACTCAGGAGGCTGAGGTGAGAGAATCACTTGACCCCAAGAGTTTGAGGTTGCTGTGAGTTGTGACACCACAGCGCCCTACCGAGGGCTACATAGGGACACTCTGTCTTTAAAAACAAAAAAAGAATTGGAGCATCAGAGTTTTTAAAGACAGTTTGGTGGGCAGAGGGTGAAGCAATCAGTGTTGTTTTGGGGCGGACCCATCAGACCTTTGGTATGGGCCTCTGTCTGGGTGGGTCAGCTGGTCCACTAGAATGCAGGACCTTGGGTGGGGGTCCCAGACTAGTGAGTTAGTTTGTTGGTCTGAGTGTGTCTGCCAATCCACTGGAGTACAGGGCCTGGAAGATACGTCAAGGATCCCTAAGTTCCAAACAGGTGATGTTTTCTACAGAGAAAAGTTAAGAATCTTTACGACTACCAGCTGTGCCTTCTACAGTAGCAATTAGAGACAAGCAAACAAGGGGACGGTGGCAGATTATTATGATCACTTTAGCCAAGCCTGTTCCTTCATAGAGTTTTGGGCCCTTACTCGAGTTCCTACCTTGTAGTCCTTCATCAGTGTGTAAGGCAGTCTCACTAGCCACAGACACTAAGACAGGGAAAACTATCCATGAACGGGGATCTGTGTCATCACCGGCTGTGTATTTTAAACACAACCCTCTGCAAGAATTTTCCCCCTCCTCCCTTCTTTTACCTCTCTCTCACTTACACTCTCTCCTTCATCTTTTTTTACATTTTTTGATCTTTTTCTAGTTTTTTTCTTTTTAACCCAAGACAGAAAGAAATTCTGAAATAGTTTCTTTTGCAAGGAGGCTGACAATGACAATTTGATGATGAGTACTTGGCAATCCTATGTAAGTGTGTTTAAAAATATCCCCCTGCCAAACTGGGAAACATTACTGTAGTTGCCTCTACTGTGCCTATGTATAATAAAATTCAAAGAATTTTGTTCCACTAACAGAAACACTTTCACATTGTATTATAAAACTTCGCTACTCTCCATTAATCCAACCTTTGCCACAAGCCACAATGATCTTCTCTTACTCACCTCTAATTCTCTAATTTGAACTTTCTTCTAATTTTACTCCAAATAACTGATATGCCTTGTTTATTGAAATCCATGCGTGACTACCAAACCAGACTGCCAAGTTCCGTGTCCTATTTTTTGTTTTGTTTATGTCATAGGATAAAGTACATTAATAGGTATCATTATTTGGAATAAGATTTCTTGTAATACATTGATATGAATCTATGTTCATATGATACAAATGCACTGAAATAATTTTAATTAATTTGAGAGATACCACAAAGCCACAGATTAAAATTACAGAATGTTGGAAGAGAGTTTATGTCTATCTTTTAAAAAAAACTCTTTTCCACCAAATCTTTGTGAAATTCCCTAAAAAGCACAAAATTGACCAGTTGAGAATTTGCTTCCCAGCCCTGCCAGGTACCATGAGCAGACTTCCTAAAACAGAGGCACGGTCAGGAGTGAGGAGGAAGGCAATAGCCTCAGATAATCCCCAAACTGAATACTTAGGGATCACTCAAAAGCATCCCTGAGTCAGTGATCGCGGGCCACAGACCCCAGAGCCTGTATTTCTGCAGGGTCTCTGCCCACTGGCTCTGCTGCATAAACTTTGACATGCTCTCAGCCCTTTGGGGCCTCCATTTCTTCATGTACAAAATGAAGGAATAAAAATAGAAACTCCAGTTCTAAAACTGTTTAAATGTCCTACTAGCATAATGACATTATTGTCATTCAGAGCCATCTTTGAGGTTGTGGCTGAATGAACTCCACTCCTATATACATTTTTTAAACTTGGAATATCATTCTTATATTCAAACTCAATACTACCAATAGCTTTATTTCCTAGGACACTTATTCTCTATGCGAATAGACTGACTCAGAGAGATATTAGATGGATGTGACACTGTTGAATTGCTACATGCAGGAAATACTCAAATATTTATACCTTTCTTTTCCTCCCCAGAACCAATAAATTCAGGAGACTTAGTAATAACAAGAAACGACTACACCCAACTGTCAAGAGCATAAAAATATTGACATTGTTCCCGCAGGGCCTCCAGAGGCTGTAGCACTAAATGAAATGTTTAGTTTCCAGCAAAGAAATCCTAAATAGAACATTTCAAGCTTTGTCTATTGCTGTAGCAGAACTGAAAAAATCAAATCAAAACGAAACACAGAATTCATTACAGGTGAAAGGCAAGAGTTAGATGAAGATGTTTTTGCCTTCTGGAAATAAATAACAAAATGCAAATGCGTGATTTATACACATTTGCTTTTTGCATGAAATAGACTCAAGAAAATCATATATAACAGAAACAGAAATCAACACCCTAGGACAATAAAAATCTGAAGAAAGAACAACGTTGGCTTTCGAGTTCTCTTTGGCTGTCAGAAAATATTCATTAGTAAAAATAACGAAGCGCCATATTGCCTAGCAGTTTTAAAGTGTAGTTAGCACTTTTAAAATAGCTTACCATCAACCCATGAATGGATTAACAAACTGTGGTACATGTGTAACACAGAGTACTATGCAGCCATAAGATAAGATAGAGACTTTACATCTTCTGTGTTTACCAGCCACATACACCGGAGGTGAAACACAGTCTTCTTAGCAAAGTGTCTCAAGAATGGGGGGAAAGTATCCAAGCTACTCAAGGCTAATATGAAACCATATATATTTTATAGATATATAAACATCTACATGCCCCCATGAAAGAAAAACACAAGTTGAGTCTATTGAGGGGAAGGGGAGAGGAAAGAGAGGAAAAGGGGAGGCAGCAGTGATACAGGGTGGGATCTCACCTGATGTGCTCTCACCTGGGTGAGAGACTCAGCTACAACTTGAACCTTACCTTAGAAATGAGAACAATGTAACCTAAATATTCATATCCTCATATCAATCTGAAATTAAAAAAAAAAAGCTTAATGAGATTAAAAGGAAGTTCATGGTGCCTACCACCATGAGTGAGTGTCTACTAGACATTCACAAAGGCCTCAGCCTCCACTGTGAACACAATAGGCAGCAGATGTCTCACACCAACAACACACGTTGTTTATATGTGAGTAGCTAAATCTCTAACATTTGCTTGCCATTTTTAAATTTATAATAAACTTGGTAGACATGACCTATTTAATCATTCATCAGCACAACCATGGCTTGTGGTTAAGTGCTTACTGTGTTCTAGCCCCTTACCAGACACTGAGGGGCAGGGAGGCAGGAGATGGACATGGCCATCATCCTTCAAAGTTGGCATGGACAGATTCTTAACCAGCTCATCCAGCCTGGCAGGTTGAATATTACTGTCCACAGTTTACAGAGGAAACTTGGGTCAAGCAGTTGGTAAGTGGTAGAGTCAAGACTTAAATTCAAGCCTTCTGATTCCAAGGCAAGAACAACCCACGCTAGATTCTCCTGGATTTAAAAGACAGACAAGTTACTGAAGTTACATGACTAACAAAAGTGAAGAAACAAATATGACATGACACAGTGTGCGGTGTGAATTTGATGATTATTCCTCATGTATAACAAGGGCTGAGTTTAGGCACTTGGTAGACACTGATGAATAAAAAAGATGTGGAGGCTGGGTGCGGTGCTCACACCTCTAATCCAAGCACTCTGGGAGGCCCAGATGGAGGAGCACTGGAGCTCAGGAGTTTGAGACCAGCCTGAACAAGAAAGAGTGAGACCTGTCTCTACCAAAAATAGAAAAACAAAAAAAATTAGCTGGGTGTTGTGGTAGGCACCTGTATTCCCTACTACTCAGGAGGCCGAGGCAGGAGGATCACTTGAAACTTGGAGCTTGAGGTTGCTGTGAGGTAGGTGGATGCCACAGCATTCTACCCAGTGCAACAGAGCCAGATTGTCTCCAAAAAAACAAAACAAAAAAAAAGGCATGGAATAAGATTTTAACTCTAAGAACCTATTCAAGGACTGATGGACATTCCCTGTGTTATCTTTTCAATTTTTCCATAATCTGAAAGCATTCCAAAATAAAGAGTTGAATTTTTAAAAATTTTAACTTACATATACATATATGCATATATTAATATTATAAAAAGTAGAATGTAAAAAGTTAACTTGTGTATATCTTTTATGTGTACATTACGTGTTTCTATGCGAATAGTTAAAAGTTATATATAAGTGTTTTATATACATGTGTGTATTTTATATGTGTGTATCTATAAAATGGTTCCATATATCACATTGGAAAATGGAATTGTGATATCCTGGAAAATAATTCCATTGAACAGTATCCACGTCATAAAATTCGTTCACTCTAGAAATATAGATCTGTTGGCTCTTCTCAAATTAAAAAACTATGAAGTCTTAAAAGTGAGACTACATGCTCTACCAAAGAGGAAAATCTCGAAAGGACTTTACATTCCTGGACTGTACCTGAGGACTCAGTGGCATGAAACTCTTGTAGGTGACCGGGGTGGGTGGCAGCACAAGGTTCATTGAGGTGGAAACCAGGGGAGCAAGTTTCAACACAATAGCATGTCGCAGAAGACAGAGTTCAACTTTTCTCCAAGGGCAGAGTCCTCACCGTCCTCAGGGTCAGCCTAACAGAGCAGGAGCGCGAGGCCAAACAGCCAAGTGAGGAAGGAGAGGGGTTCAAACCTGGGATGGCACAGAGGGTGGAGCTACCGGGCGGTTCCCGACGGGGCGGGCAGCACAGCCAGGGGCCTCCCGGCGCGGGATTCCGGACACGCCTCGGAGGGAGACCGGACTCTCAGCCCGCCGCCTCCCTTCTGGGCTCAGGAAGTGTTGGGGTGGGGGGGCAGAACGCAGTTGCCTCCTCCCTGGGGTACAAAACAACCTGATCTCTGGAGTGTGGTGCGTCTCGTTCACCCTGTCCTGGGCTGAGAGGACACAGGTGAGTGCGCCGGCAGCCGCGGGGACGCACCCTCGCCCCACTGGGGACTTTGGCGAGATGCGGGCGGGGGCAGATTTCCCCAGGCCTCAGTCTCTCTCCTTCCTGCCTGCCAGAGCCTGATTGGCTAATCTAATAAATAATCAATTTGCCTTTCCAATGGCTAATTAAGGAAAGAATTGTTACTCTTGGCTAAAAATATCAACATTTGTAAACTTAACCTTTAATGCTTTCACTTAAAAAGTTAATTAGCATGCAAATTCCGGAGAGGGGAAACACTTGGGAACTCCGAAGTGTTTTCCTGGTCCCAAAATTTACTCTAGAGCTAATAAAGCTATCCTGGTTTGTGTAGTGTGCATTAAATGTTCCCGTATCATTCCGCAGAAAGGGCTCAGAATGAAAGGAAACTAAACATACTGAATGCATCTATTTATTGAAAAAAAAATGTTAAGATCTAAATCATTCTACAGAGTTTCTCTTTCTAAAGTTGATAATAAAAATTAGGCCCATTCGGGACTGCAGCTCTACAGACCCCTTGATTTCAACCCGGGGGGTTGGTGTTGAACATCTGACCTACACAAGTGTGAGATAATAAATTTGTGTTGTTTTAAGCCACTAATTTTGTGGCAATTTGTTACAGCAGCAGTAGAAAACAAACACAAGTGTTAGTTGATAAAAAATAATCATCTTTTTGGGAAAGGCATTGAAATAAAAAATTAAAAATAAATAATCAAATGACTAAGGTTCTACAACAGACGACATCCAACTGTTTAACTTCTTATCTTTTTTTTAAGGAAAGTTCTTCAACTTTAGATAATTTTTCAACCCAGAAGAATAGAGCAAACATGATAGATGCTGGGCTTCTTCAAGGACCACGGCAATCAGCACCCCAAGTTCCTGCCTGGGGCTGGGCTTCCCTAGTCATGGGCTGGCTGTAATCATTGTCACCCAGCTATAAGTCCTGATCCTCTTCAGGCATTGGACCCAGGGAGGACATTAAGAAGGAGTGGGTTAAAATAATGAGACCATTGTGATGGCAGGAAAGAAAGCCAAGGGGTTTCTTTCCGTGTCATAATTCTGTCTACCACCAGTTTTCGTGTTCAGCCTATTGTGATGAAAGACTTGTCACAAGATTCAGTTTATTGCCAGAGAACTTCATGTCATATCTACAGAACCTTTGCAAACTAGGAATATTTTCCACTTTTTCTGTTGTTTTGGGGGGGAGGAGAAAATAAGATGATTCAGATAAAAAGCACCATGTCTCAAAAGACATATTATCCTTATAAAAACAGTTTTCCACAATTTTTTATGAAAATGCTTCTGTGAAAACTTTAGAAGTAACAAAGACCACAAATCTCAGGCAAATTATTTAACTTTCTTTAGCCTCATTTTCTTCATCTTTAAAAGGGGATATGTATAGTTTGTGTATGAAATTGTACTCAGGTTAAATAAAATAATACATGCAAAGCATTAAGCATGGTGCCCGGCACATGAGCACTTGCACACAAATTACTCACATGGCCATTAGAAGCAGCTTAGCTCCCGGTGCCTCCTCGTAAACCTGCACACAGGAAAGTGTTATGGAAAATAAAAGGGCCTTGTTCACACACGCCAGAGCACACCTGTCTTCAGTCTCTACATCTCTTCACTTCTCAGCTGAAGAAAAACAGACAAAAGTTCATGAAAACTGTAGCCAGAGACTTGGGCTGGAATCTACCACAGAAGAATGGATGCAGTCCCTCCAAATCATAAAGAATGATGTTCTTGAGGGAGTTATAGACCCCATTGCTCCCCAGGAGGGTTCCAGTTATGGCAGAGAGGAGAGGGGGGAATAATTCTATGAAGAGTTAGTGGATGGGGGTGCGCCTGTGGCTCAGTGAGTAGGGCACCAGCCCCATATACCAAGGGTGGTGGGTTCGAACCCAGCCCCGGCCAAACTGCAACAACAACAAAAATAGCCGAGCATTGTGGTGGGCACCTGTAGTCCCAGCTCCTGGGGAGGCTGAGGCAAGAGAATTGCCTAATCCCAAGAGCTGGAGGTTGCTATGAGCTGTGACACTACAGCGCTCTACTGAGGGTGACAAAAACTCTGTCTCTAAAAAAAAAAGAGTTAGTGGATACATTGCATTTGTTTACAATGGGACAGGCATTCTGCAGGATAAAGAATTAGGATTTAAGCGGTGGCCTCATGCCTGTAAACCAAAACTCTGGGACACCGAGGCAGGTGCATCACCTGAGCTCACAGGTTCAAGACCAGGCTGAGCAAAAGTGAGACCCCCTTCTATAAAAATAGCCAGGTGTTGTGGTGAGCACCTGTAGTCCCAGCTACTTAGGAGACTGAAGCAAGAGACTCGCTTGTGCCTATGAGTTTGAAATTGCTGTGAGCTATAACATCACAGTACTCTATTGAGGGTGACAAAGTGAAACTCTGTCTCAAAAAAAAAAAAAAAAGAAGAAGAAGAATTAGGATTTAGTTGGAAGGGAATCCAGTAACAAATGTATTCAGAAATTCTTTTTCTTGTTTGAGACAGAGTCTCAAGCTGTCGCCCTGGGTATAGTGCTGTACTGTCATAGCTTACAGCAACCTCCAACTCGGGCTCAAGCAATCCTCTTGCCTCAGGGTTTTTTTTTTTTTTTCTATTTGTAGTAGAGAGGAGATCTTACTTTTGCTCAAGCTGGTCTCAACTCTTGAGCTCAAGCAATCCACCCGCCTCAGCTTCCCAGAGTACTAGGATTACAGCATTACCCACCTCGCCAGGCCCAGAGAGTCTTTGATTTGCAGTCTATTGAGGAAACAAGGCCTTTTTAATCCCCTCAGGTGCAGCAGAAAGCACTGTTAAGGTTTGACCTGTGAGTGTGAACTTCCCAAGTCTCACAGGAAGAAATTTCAAACAAAGAACACAGGTCAGAGTTCAGTCCTCAATTCCCCCTCACGTGAGGTCCACCTGTCAGGGATCCGAGGGAGTTTCCTCCAAACAACTCAAGGATGCGTGTTAAGATGTATCTTTAGTTTCTGCAGGGAATCAAACATCTAGTGACCTCACTTAAATGGGTAGGTATTGTTTTAAGTTGTTACTATGTTCTCACTTATCAAATTGCTCATTTGCTTCTTAAAGCTAGATAGGTGCCTGCGATTTCCATGAAAGAATTCAAGATTTTCTTCTATTTCCATGGTTTGGGAGGGGGGATGGCAGGCTCCTAAGAGCAGGCCCTGCTGTATTTCAGCTGTTGTCAGGGGACTAGCTTATTAAATGGAACTGTGGTAACTGTTAATTCTGGCATGTTATAAAAACATGCAAAACAAGCACTGCTTACAACTGATTTTTACTCATACATGCCAGTAATATGGAATAATCTTAGAGTAGGAACTGATCCCTCCTCCTACCTCCCACATGTTGTTTCTACACAAAATCTTCCCTGTACCTGCTAGCCGTAGCAGCTAGGATTCCTTTGGTGGTCAACTGTCCCTTGGTTGTCACTACACTGCCCTCATTTGAACAAGATTTACTGAGTACATACTGTTCTGTGTACAAGGAATATAGTGGAAAATGGTAGAGATGGCCCCCGGCAAAAGGAGCTCACATTTCAAAGGAGAGAGTCAGACAACAAAATTAACAAATAAATCTAAAGTATGATTTCTGGCTGTGAAACTTTTGGGGAATAAAAATAGAAAGGGTGATGTGATGAGGCCCCTGTGAGTGGGGAGGAAGCTGCATGAGGCTGAAGGGTTAGCCAAGGTCCCTCTGAGATTCCAAATGAGCTGAGCGCTGTGTGATGAGAAGGAAACAAACAAAACTGAAAACGAAGTGTCTGAAAAAGCAAGGAGTGTGGCTGGGTCCCCACGTGAGGAAAGTAGTAAATGGGAGAGTGGGACAAGGTCACGAAAGGTCTTACAAGCCATGGTGCAGAATCTAAGCTTCACAAGAGGAAAACAGTGAACATTTTGATGCAAAGGATTAGTATGACAAGAGCTTTGTTTAGATGTATCTTCAATGGGTGACAAGCTGTTGCCAGTTGGAAATAGAAGCAATAATTTTGTAGCTGAGCAGAAAGGCATCAGTTTGGATGGTGGGTGCCAGCCATACTGAGTTAGCCCAACTGGGGCACTGCAGTGCAGGGGAGGGGATGATGCCAGCGACCAGCATGAAGACAATGGTTCCTTCCGGGCAGGAGACAGAAATGTGCTGTCAACCCTCCCGGCTGGCTGGGCGATGCTGGCCAACAGCAGTCACTGTGCTGGAGACAGTGAAGCTCCCTACGAACCGTGACACTCACAACCCTGAACCTTGCATCTCTTTTCATTGTCGCTAACCCAGATCCCCCATACCCAATGGAGAGAAGAGGCAGCTGGGGCAGGGTGGAGGGGTGGGAGGGACGAGGAATGCAACTGTGAGATGCAGGAGCAATCAATGAACTCTGCTTCCCATCTTAATCTCTGAAGAAAGTTGACGCTTTCCTCAATACCTTGGGTCCTGAAAGTAAGCCTGCAGGTCAGCGAATTTGGAGGAAATCGGACTGAGAACCCTTCCCACAATACTGTGAGATAAGGTCTTTGTTGGCAGAGCCCCTTCTGGTAAGGTGATGAAATGGACCCTGCGTGGCTTGCAAGTCAGACAGGCTCAGATTCAAATTCTGGGGGGCAAATCATTTCAGTTTGTTGAGCCTCAGCTTTCTATCTGTATAGAAGATGGGTATTATAACCAAACTGATCCCATAATGCTCCTCTAGAAATCAAATGAGGCAAATCTATAGTACATGAAAATCTCTGGCACATAATGAATGTTTAATATATGAAACATGGGATATATAAAAGTCCCTGCCGCCTAATAAGTGCTCACTTCGGTCACCTTCCTTCTGCCTCTTGCCTTCTTTTAATAGGTTGTATGACATGGCAAGACCCTGAATTTTCCTAAGTATCACTGAAAACACAGTATCATAGTATTATTATCAGGTGCCAAGGTAGAAAAAAATAACAATTAGAAAGTCAACTGAAACATTCCACTTTGAGCAGTGCTTGGGGGAGGCGGAGGGAGGAGCCGGTCAGCACTCCCTCTGAGGGCTGTTTCTAAGTAGCCATTTGTTAAAATGATGGCTCCTGCAGCCCTGCAGAGTTGTGGAGTTTCCATATGCACAGAGTTCTCTGGCACAGATGTTCTGTGAACTACACAGGGCAGAGGGCCCTCCAGGCAGGCAGGCTGAGAAAAACATTCTAAACTTTTTAGAAGCTCAAAAGACTGTGAAATTGAGTTGTAAGTTAAAATCACAATGGCAAGCTAGATAAGAATCTGTACCAGTCAGCCAACTGATTTCCTTGTCCTTAACAGAACAAGACAGAAAAGACCCCAGAGATGGATAACATTCAATTTAGCAAATATTTAATAGTGCACAAACTGTATTCTAGACCAAGCTAGGCAGTAGGGTGTACCGATGAGTGTACACAGAAGGAAGGAGAATCTAAACATCAGATAACACATTACTTTTTCATTTAATAATCCTCAGCCAAATTGTCCCTACTGCCTTACGCTGTCCCTGAAGTAGAAAAAGTCCAGCGATGACATCTATTATGGTAATTCTGGAGACATTTAGAGTTGAGACTCTTTTTTTTTTTTTTTTTTTTTGAGATAGAGCCTCAAGCTGTCCCCGTGGGTTGCTGTGATATTACAGCTCATAGCAACCTCCAACTCCTGGGCTCAAGCGAGTCTCCTGCCTCCGCCTCCCAAGTTGCTGGGACCACAGGCGCCCGCCACAACACCCAGCTATTTTTTTTGGTTGCAGCCAGCATTGTTGTTTGGCAGGCCCAGGCTGGATTCGAACCCGCCACTTTAAGTGTATGTGGCTGGCACCTTAGCCACTTGAGCCACAGTCCCCGAGCCTAGAGTTGAGACTCTTATCTAGTTTCAAAGTTTTGGCCCTAAATAACAAACCAAATAAGTACTTTCAACCTTTGAATCATTTCTCTTTTACAAGATGTTTATAGCTAATAGGCATGCAGACTTAGGCCAAAAAAATTCCTGGCTTATGTGTATCATGTAATTTGTATAATTTGAATATAAATACTGCCTGACTCAGAGGTAAATCTCATTTTTATTTTTATTTATTTATTTATTTTTTTCAGACAGTTTCAAGCTGTCACCCTGGATAGAATGCCATGGCATCACAGCTCACAGCAGCCTTAAACTTTTGGGTTTAAGCGATTTTTCTTGCCTCAACCTCCCAAGTAGCTGGGACTATAGGTGCCCTCCACAACACCTAGCTATTTTTTTCTTTGCAGTTATTGTTTTAGCTAGCCCAGGCAGGGTCCCAACCACCAGTCTTAGTGTATGTGGACGGAGCTCTACCCACTGAGATACGGGGCTCCACCCCACACCAGCTAATCATTTTTTTTTTTTAAGAGACCGAGTCTCATTTTGTCGCCCTCGGTAGAATGCTTTGTCATCACAGCTCACAGCAACCTCCAGCTCTTGGGCTTAGGCGATTCTCTTGCCTCAGCCTCCCGAGTAGGTAGGACTACAGGCAACTGCCACAAGGCCCTGCTATTTTTCTGTTGCATTTGGCTGGGGTCAGGTTGGAACCCACCACCCTTGTTATGGAGCCATTGCCCTATTCACTGAGCCACAGGCCCTACCCGCTAATCTTATTTTTTTAAATCTGTATTGAAAGAAATTGAGAAGTAAATTAGTTCTTCTTTCTGACATCATATTTTCCATAAGGTTTAGCTATGCAGACAATGTCATACTTTTCGAATATCAAAGAGGTAAGAACCAAAGAGAAGAGAAAGATACAGAATGCTAGAAAAATTGCTCAGGTTTACTGAGGGAGGGAAGATGACAAACAGAGATGGGGGAGAGTTCTGTCACCCTGGGACAGAATTTTCCATTTATGTTTGAGTGACATGGGCATCCATTCTATGGTTGTCATTCCTAGTGTGAGAATCACAGTAGAGTTGGTTAATCATTTAGGAAGCACAATCAGACTGGGCTTTGTGGTCTGTTTTATGCATGTAAGAATCACCAAGCCATAAACAAAATACTAGGAAAAATTGGGGAAAAAATATGCCTCCGATAGAAATGTTGACTTAAAGAAAAAGGAGAGCTTTGTTTCTTACAAAGGACTACATCCTGCAGGCCAGTAAGTGGATACTCCAGCTGAGAATGAATGCAGACACTTCAGAGAAAAGGTGGGATGGGAATTTATGCCCAATGGTTGGCTAAATATATGGATCTAACAACTTATAAAAGAAACTATGAATATTCAAGGGGGTGTCACGTGCATGCAGTAAGCAAACATACGTGTTTCATACATCCCATGCTAACATTGGGGTGGACATTTAACATTAAATGCAGTAAAATCAGTCTCTATGCCTCAAAACATAAAGCAAAGGACACAAAGGCACTCAGTGTGCAGCCTTTGTAAACTAACAAGACCTGGCCTCATCTCTAAAAATAGCCGGGCGTCGTGGTAGGTGCCTGTGGTCCCAGCAACTCCAAAGGCTGAAAGAAGAGAATCACTTGAGCCCAAGAGTTTGAGGTTGCTGTGAGCTATGATGCCAAAGCACTCTACTGAGGGTGACAAAGTGAGACTCTGCCTTAAAAAAAAAAAAACCCACTGTGGAAAGAGAGGAGAGTCCAGGCTCAGTGTCAGGCAGTTGGTTGGTGAGAGTAGGGGAGGGAGTCTTCTGTTCCTTGTCTTTCTTTTTTTTTTTTTTTAACCTTTACAGTTCAATTTACTATATAGAAATCACTTGGGTTTTATATTTTCAGTTAAATTTTGAACTGAGATTACAATATTGTAACAAAAAAATTTACATTAATTCAGTACTTTTTCGCATACCAAATTGAAATACATAGGTTCAAACTTCAGATTTATGGCAAACAGTCTTCAAATACAATACAGACACTTCTTAAAGTTATCATAATATTCACATGTGTTACTTGCAACTCTGAGCTGTTTCACATAGAACAGCTCTCCTATGAATGTGGCAAAATTGATATGCCATGAAGTTCAAGACTGTATTAAGCCAAGGACTCATAGGTTTGGCATTTCTGGACCACCACAATGCACAACATGTAAGGAAGGTAGGAAACAATTCCTCCTCATTACAGTTTTAAAAAGTTGCATGGTAGCTTGGAATTTTGCATAAAATCCCATATTATACCTTGGAAAAGTCCAA
>CAUYQV010183135.1:0-10049 GCA_963574575.1 Galagoides demidoff
TTTTTTTGAGACAGAGCCTCAAGCTGTCCCCCTGGGTAGAGTACCATGGCATCACAGTTCACAGCAACCTCCAACTCCTCGGCTCAAGCGAGTCTCCTGCCTCAGCCTCCCAAGTAGCTGGGACTACAGGTGCCCACCACAACACCCAGCTATTTTTTGGTTGCAGCCGCCATTGTTGTTTTGGCGGGCCCGGGCTGAATTGGAACCCACCACCTTAGGTGTATGTGGCTGGCGCCTTAGCCACTTAAGCCACAGGTGCTGAGCCTTGAAATTCTAATTTCAAGCAATCTTCCCACCTCAGCCTCCCAAAGTGCTGGGATTATAGGCATGAGCCACCACATACACAGCTTATCCATATTTATTATTAACCACATCAAAATACTGCCATTGTATCCCCAAAGGTGAGGATGAGCCTATAGCCTAGTTTGCCCCAAACAGTCCTAGTACACATATATGCCTGTTGTCCTACCATAAGTATCAGCAGTGGTGTCATTCATTCAGATGTGACCACAACTGGCTGGTAAATGATATCGTCACCCTACTGAAGTATCAAACATATATTTAAGAGTTTTTGTATATATTAAGTTCTGCTTCACAAGGTTAACTTTCTTGTACATCCAAGTTTATAGCAGCATAATTGTCAACAGGTTAAAGTAACCCAAGTGTTTGTCACCTGGGGAGAAGGAAGAATGAGGAGTTATCATTTAATAGCCACAAGATTGGAAGGAGGTGATGGTTGCACAACAGTGTGAATGTACTTAATGCCACTGAACTGTATTCTAAAAGTGGTGAAAATGGCAAGTTTTATGTTATGTCTATGTTAGCTCAGTTTTCACAGGTTGGTAACTCTCAATCAGACTATTTAATTACCCAATAGAGTCCATTCTGGGGAAATAAGTGTTTCCACAAAACTTTTGAGGATTGCCACAAGGATCTTCCAAGGGTGGTAACAGAATTCAAAGCACAGCTGCATGGCTCAGGTAGAGAATTTGCACAGCCAGGCAGCCCCCAACTCACTTCTCCCAGGTCTGTGCAGGTGTAAGGAACATGAGCCTGCTTCCCATATACTCAACTGTCTCAGTTTTTCCTTTACACTTTGCCCATGACTACAGAAGGAAAAATCCTGACTAATTAGAAATTGTATTTAGCCAGGACCCAGAAGGCAGAGGTTGGTGGATAGTCTCAGCCAGGGAGTTCAAGGCCAGTCTAGGCAACAGTAAGACCCTATCTTAAAAAGAAAGAGAAAGAGAGAGAAGGAGAAATTATCTTCACAACTCATCTACTCAATGTTCACTCTTTTAAAAGATGCCTCTCCATCCTCTACCATCCCCCCACTCATTACCCTCATGCAGGAAGATTACCCACTGCTGTTTATGTGACCTTGAGGATGTCCAAATGTCACAATGGACAGTCACTCAACAGTTACTAAGCACTGGCACATGTCAGTTAGGCTGTGGGGCTCCCGGATAAGCGAGACCCAGCTCCTGCCTGAAAAGTGCAAAGACTCACGACAGATATGGCCATGTACACAATCATAAAGCAAGTGGTAAGTGTAACCTGACATGTAGTCACAGGGCATTATGGGAACAAGGAAAAGTCAAGGATCAGCTGTTCTGGGCTGGGCAACAAGAGGTGAGGGGAGGTGGGCGGTGGGGAGAGAGACTGACAGCCCACAGCAGAGAGGTGCTAGGTTCATTTCTACCAATAAGGATTGGAAAGCTCCTTCATCTCCTTCCAGATGGCCTGGCTCCCTCCTTCTGGGATTCCAACCCTTAGGCCAAGTGCTGCTGCCTCCACCAAGCAAACCAGGAGCAAGTACTGATGTTCCCTGGAGCTTAAACCAAGGACAAATGCTTTTCCATTTCTGTAAAGACACGCATTTTCCAATGCCCTCACCTGAGGCACTGGGCACCCCCACTACACCATCCCTGAGACCTGTGGCTCAGCAAACTCGGAACTGCCAGCATCACGACAAAATGCTCATTACTGTGTTCATTCTAGAGGGCTGTGGGAAGGGATGGGAGTTGGTTTAGATGGAGACTGCTCAAAAAAATGCCCCTGCTACTAATAGGTTTGTCTTACCAGATTTTAGGCTTGCTTTTTGTATAGGATTTCAGCTATTTTGTCACCGAAGGTTTACTGAGCCCTTGCTGTAAGCACTGTGTCTTGCATTATGGAGGGACACAAAGATGAGTGTGACAGGCCCTGCCCCCAAGAGCTTACCTCTAAAAAGAGGGGCAGGCCAGGCACAGTGGCTCAAGTCTGTAATTCTAGCACTCTGGGAGGCTGAGGCAGGAGGATTGTTCAAGGTGAGGAGTTCAAGACCTGCCTGAGCAAGAATGAGAGAAACCCCCATCTCTATCAAAAAGTGAAAAAAAAAGCCAGGCAATGTAGGATGCACCTATAGTCTTACTACTTGGGAAGCTGTGGCAGGAGGATCACTTGAGGCCAGGAGTTTGAGGTTTCTGTGAGCTATGATGACACCACTTCATTCTTGCTAGGGTGACAGAGCAGGACCCTGTCTCAAAATAAAATAAAACAAAATAAGATGAAATTAAATGAAATAAAGTAAGATGAGGGTCAGTAGCATTAAAAAGAAGACTATAACAGTGGCGATTGTCAGTGGTGTTGATAACCAAATAACTAAGGTATACAGGAACACTTCCTAGGGGCCAAGCGGTCTTATAAACACTTTGTGAATTAGCTCACTCAGTCCTCACATACTTCTGGTATTGATGCCATCCTCATCAGCCTCACTTTACATGTGTGTGGATGAAATACTGAGGTCAAAGGCTAGCAAGAAAGAAAGACTTTGATTCCAGAGCATGTGCTCTTATCCATGGTGCTCAACTGGGAAAATAGGACACAACTAAACAAGATCGAAAATGGTAACTGCCACTGAGGAGACACAAGGACACCAGCAGAGAGGCTCAGAGAAGGGAGGATGACGACCCTGAGGGACAGGGAATGTCCTGGGAACAGCTCTGGAGACTGACTCTGCCAGATAGACTGTAGCTCTGAGAAGGGCACAGAGGACCTTCTCATGGAGAGAATGACTCCAACAGAAGAGCAAGAGCCACGTGTGAGGAATGTCAGAGTACCACAGGCAGGGGAGGGACCACCAGAAAGGGCGGGGATGGTGGACACACATAGAGTTACCACTTGGGGCTGGAGGTGAAGAGCCCTGTGCTCCGGCCAGTGAGACTGTCCTTTGTGAGACAGGGCAGACACAGAAGGTTTTGAGCAAGTACAAATCTACGTCACAATTCTTTTGGATGAAGGGTAACCCAGAGCAGCTTATAAAAATAATAAGCTAGAACATTGTGGATTTTTAGGACACTAAAACTGTTGTGTATGAGACTATAATGTGGATATACATCATCATACATTTGTTAAAACTTCTAAATTGTACCAAGAATGAACCCTAAACTATGGACTTTAGTTAGTAACCAAGGATCAACATGGATAACTCATTAATTATGACAAACATACCAGGTGAACACAAGATGTAGACAGCAGGGGGAGCTGTATGCGTGGTGCAGGAGGAGGGTATGTGGGAACCAGGTATTTTCTGAACAATTTTCTGTTACACTAAAACTACTCTAAAAAAATAAAGTCTGCTAAGTGTTTTAGAAAGAAGTTTTTCATTAAATCAGCATATAATGGGGTAGTTGCTTACCCAGGAAAATTCAGTCTTTCAAACACTGCATTTTGAAAGCAATTATTTCAGGGCAGTGCCTGTAGCTAGTGGGTAGGGCACCAGCCACATACACTGAGGCTGGCGGGTTTGAATCTGGCCCGGGCCAGCTAAAACAATGATGGCTGCAACAACAACAAAATAGCCAGGTGCTGTGGCGGGCACCTGTAGTCCAAGTTACTTGGGAAGCTGAAGCAAGAGAATCACATAAGCCTGAAGAGTTTGAGGTTGCTGTGAGCTGTGATGCCATGGCATTCTACCCAAGGTGACAGCTTGAGACTCTATCTAAATAGATAGATAGATAGATAGATAGATAGATAGATAGATAGATGCAATTATTTCAAAGGTTAGATTGAGAATTTTATACTCTGTGACAAAGTTAATTTTTCCTACAAAAATTCTGATAATAAAGGTTGCTCTTAATAGTTGAACGTGTGAAAACCCACACATGAGGAAGCAACCTGGCCTTTGCATCTAACATCTGCTCAGGATGGATGAGCTCTGTCTCCCTCCCCCCAGCACCTGCAGGGCTGCTGGAGCTGCCTCACAGTGTCTATTCCCAGAGGCCATCAGGACACAACATCATCACCTCCATCAGCCATTGCCTTGGTTAAAAAGCCACCTAACGGGTCTGGCCAGAGCTAGATTCTTCCCTCTCTCTGAGCTGCTAAACCTGATTGCTCCATATTTTCTTTCTTTCTTCCTGTTATTTATTAGTGCTCTGGCATCCGTCACAGCTCACAGCGACCTCAAACTTTTGGGCTTAAGTGATTCTCTTGCCTCAGCCTCCCAAGTAGCTGAGACTACAGGCATCCACCACAAAGCCCGGCTATTTTTAAGTTGTAATTGTCATTGTTGCTTGGCGGGCCAGGCTGGATTCCAACCCACCAGCCGGGTATGTGGCTGGCACCTAGCGGCTTGAGCTACCGGCGCAGAGCCTGCTCCATATTTTCAATTCTGAGTGTTATAATCAATAGTAGCAAACCATACTCCCTAATGAACCACATTGTATTCAGTTCACTCTCTGACAACTGGAGCAGAAGGAAGGGGGCAGGCCACTAAGGCAGTTTCCCTGGGAAGAAGACCGACCTCAGGCTAAGGAATCAAAGGCAGAGCTGGGAAAGCCCATCAGGCATTTTGGGAAGAGACCAGGCCAAAGCTGATGAAGTCAAATGCTGACTTCAGATGTCTCACTGGCCTTGAAGGAGCCTCCAACTGACTAGAAATGAAAGCTGACAAGAGTTTAAAAGGTGTGACAGGGGAATCCAAATGTCCTCACCGCCTTTCTCCTTCCTAAAGAGTCCTTTTTGTCACTTAAACCAGCATCTCCAAAATGTGAAACCCAGTGATCTCTCCAGCAGGTCACAGGTACTTAATTTTGCCCCATAGGGAAAAACAATATGTTGGCCTAAAGGAAGAAACTGGGGCAAAATTAATATAAGTAGAGAGTTCATGTGGGCCAAATTTGAGGAATACAACTCTGGTGACATAGATTCAAGCTGCCCTGCATGTATGCTCTAATTATCAGCAGTTACGAAGAGGGTTTTAAGTGAGAAGAAGGGACAATTCTTGTTTCCCAAAAAGTTATATTAGTTCGTAAAAAAAGCATAAGCTACTGATTAGTCATGCAGTTTTCTTGGCATCACAAATTCCAGGAACACACAGACAACAAGTGGGGGTAATTTATCAGCTAGTCTGGGAACTAACTACAGGGAAGGAAAGAAAAAAACCCAAAATGCCTTTACACAATTAGCCCCAAGTATAGGGTTAATGAGATTGAAGTCTCATTCTCATGTGTCAATAGGCCTAATAAATTTTGCATTCCCCACATTCTTCAGACTGATCCTGGCTGCTTTCCTTTCTTGGATGCAACAGTTGTATACAATTCATAAATTAGAAATGTAAGATTGTAATATTTCACATAAATCCTATTTTGTTCTTAACAGACCTTGCATATTTAAATATTTAGCATTTTTCCCCAAGGACTATTATAATCAGATTATTTTAAATAACATTCCAAGATACAGTTCATTCTGGTTTATGTACTTTTCATACCATTTGCTTTTTTATGTTTATTAAAGCTGCAATCTTTGTCATTACTCTTGGGTTATATTAGACACAATTTAATTTTTTTTTTTTAAGACAGAGTCTCGCTTTGTCCCCCTCAGTAGAGTGCTGCGGTGTCACAGCTCACAGCAACCTCCAGCTCTTGGGCTTAGGCAATTCTCTTGCTTCAGCCTCCCGAGTAGCTGGGACTACAGGCACCTGCCACAATGCCCAGCTATTTTTGTTGTTGTTGTTGTTGTTGTTGCAGTTTGGCTGGGCTGGGTTTCAAACCTGCCACCCTCTGTATACAGGGCTGGTGCCCTACTCACTGAGCCACAGGGGCCACCCTGACACAATTTAATTTTTATAAAGGAGATTAGTGGCTCAAAAGTATAAATTGAGGCCTAAAATACATAGAAACAGTAATGGGTATTCTGCACATCAGAATAACCTATGAGCCTATGTAACCTATGGTCACATGGTGACCACAACTCCAGAACGAAATAGAATGTCAACCAGACTGAATGGATCAAGAACATCTGCAGGTGTGATGACCCTGCATAAGCAGTCAAAACCTGAAAGTGATAATGGGTGTGAAAATGTAGTTAGGCAGTTAGATAGAAAGAACCATATTTGTGTTCTTTCAAAGCACAACAAAGCAACTATCATCAACAAGAAGTTAGGGTATACTATGTACTCTGAAATAATTAAAGGAGTGGGATTGTAATGCTTCTAACTCAAAGAAATTATAAATGGTTGAGGTGATACATACCTCAATTACCCTGATTCACATTGTATTCCTATATTGAAAGGTCATTGGAGCCTACCCAACTGAACATGGAGGAAAGGTTCAGGCCAAGTTTAATGAAAGTGATAGAGACCCAACGGGGCAGAGCCAGAGATGGTGTCAGCCCCAAGTACAGTTTGAGACTTCTTTTATATGGGGCTGGGGGATTGGAAAGATTCCACTGTTGGCTGGAGGGTTCTCATGGGTTGCCAGTCTTGTCGCAAATTTTGGGGGCAGGGCTAGCTAACTTTTGTGGTCCTTGTGCCAGGAAGAGAGGAGAATGGGAGATGATTCTTGTGGGGCAGAGCTAAGCCTCCAACATTCTCTACTTTTGCCTGGAAGGAGGGATATATTTGGGGAAAGCAGGACAAAAGTGCAGTTGTTGATCCAGGTTGTTGGGAGGCAGAGACAGGTAGAGGCACAGAGTCATAGAGAAGGCAGGGCTCCAGGGCTTTTTAGTAACTATCTCTGGAGAAGCTTTAAAATGACAGTTCTTTGTCATATTCTTTTTTTGAGACAGAGTCTCACTATGTCACCCTCGGTAGAGCGCTCTGGCATCACAGCTGACAGCAACCTCAAACTCTTGGGCTTAAGCAATTCTCTTGCCTCAGTCTCCCAAGTAACTGGGACTACAGGTGCCCGCCACGATGCCCTGGCTATTTTTTGTTTTCTTGTCTGAGAAAGTCTTTATTTCTCCTTTACTTTTGAAGTATAATTTCACAGTATGTAGAGTTTTAGGATGGTGGGTTTTTTTTTTTTCTCTCAACACTTTAAATATTTCACTCGACTCTCTGCTTACACGGTTTCTGAGGAAGAGTAGGATGTAATTCTTACCTTTGTGCCTTATAGGTAAGCTGTCTTGTTCCTCTGGCTTCTCTTGTCTTTAGTTTGAATGTGATATGCTTCATGTAAGTTTTTGAGAGGTTTTTTATGGTTATCATACTTGGTGTTCTTTGAGCTTCTTGGATCTGTGTTTGGTGTGTGACAGTATTTCTCTCTTCCTTCTGGTATTCCTATTATGCATATGGTACATCTTTTGTAGCTGTCCCGGTATTTTTGGATACTTTGTTACAATTTATTTATTTATTTTTTTTTTTTGGTTGCAGCCATCATTGTTGTTTGGCGGGCCCAGGCTGGGGATTTGAACCTGCCACCTTAGGTGTACGTGGCTGGCGCCTTAGCCGATTGAGCCACAGGTGCCGAGCCTACAATTTATTTTTTTTTAGTGTTTTTTTCTCTTTGCTTTTCAGATTTGAAAGTTTCTATTGACATATCCTCAAGCTCAGAGATTCTTCCTCAGCCATGTCTAGTCTACCAATAAACCCAAGCATGGCACTGGGCATTTCTGGTATAGTAGGTGGGTTTTTTTTTTTTTTTTTTTTTTAGACAGAGTCTCACTTTATCACCCTCAGTAGAGTGCACAGCTCATAGCAATCTCCAACTCCTGGGCTTAGGTGATTCCCTTGCCTCAGCCTCCTGAGCAGCTGGGACTACAGGCGCCCAACACAATGCCTGGCTATTTTTTGTTGCAGTTTAGCCAGGGCCGGGTTCGAAACCACCACCCTTGGTATATGGGGCCACAGGCGCCGCCCAGGTATAGTGTTTTTGACATGTAGTATTTCTTTTTTATTCTACCTTATAATTTCCATCTCCTAGCTTATATTAGCCATTTGTTCTTGCATGTCATCTACTCGTTCCATTAGATCCCTTAGCATATTAATCATAATTGTTTTAAACCTATAGTCTGATAGTTCTGACATTCCTGTCATGTCTGAACATGGTTTTGATGCCTGTTCTGTCTCTTCAAACTATATTTTTTGCATTTTCACGTGCCTTGTAAATTTTGTTGAAAGCTGGATGGGATTCTTGTCCTAATTTCTGCTTTGGTGAGCTGTGATCCTCCACATTTGCCTATTGTTTCTCCAATTCAAAGGGCAGCAGTTTGCCCTATGACAACTTCTCTTCTTCTAAAAAGAGTTGTTGAATTTTCAGTTTGTTCAGTTTTTTATTTGTTGTTCAGACACAGTGACAATGTCCAAGCTCTTTACATGCCAAAACAGAAACAAAACTAGAAATGCCTTTTGCCCAGATTTCTACTGTGTTGTCTTTTTATTGTGTTTTTTATACATTCGAGTTACAAGTCTCCCTTTTCAGATGTATGATTTGCAAATACTTTCTCCAGTTCTGTGGGCTATATTTTCTTTCTTTCTTTTTTTCTTTTCTTTCTGTTTTTTTGCAGCTTTTGGCCGGGGCAGTGTTTGAACCCACCTCCTGTAGTATATGGGACCAGTGCCCTACTCCTTTGAGCCACAGGCACTGCCCCTCTTTCTTTCTTTCTTTCTTTTTTTTTTTTTGCACAAAGGTTTTAATTTTGATGAAGTTTAAGTTGTCTCTCTTTTTCTTTTTCCCTGTTGCTTGTGCTTTGGTGTTATATCCAAGAAACCATTGCCTAACCTAAGGTCACAAAGATTTACTTCTATGTTTTATTCTAGGAGTTTTATAGTTTCTTACCATTTAGGTCTATAGTCCATTTTAAGTTAATTTTCGTATGAGGATTGAAGTAGGGGACCAGCTTTATTCTTCTACATGTAGATAGCCAATTGTCACAGCACAATTTCTTTACTGAAAAGACTATATTCCCCACTTAAATTGTCTTGGTAACCTTATCAGAAAATCAATTGACCATAACTGAATTTTCTCTAAATAATTTTGAGCTATTTTTAAATTTTCATTTCCTACATTTACTCATTTACTTTGTTTTTGTTTTTGTTTTGAGACAGAGTCTCACTTTGTCACCCTTGGTAGAATGCCCTGGCACCAGCTCACAGCAACCTGAAACTGCTGAGCTCAAGTGATTCTCTTTCCTTAGCCTCCCAAGTAGCTGGGACTACAGGTGCCTGCCACAACACCTGGCTATTTTTAGAGGCAGGGTCTCACTCTTGCTCAGGCTGGTCTTTAACATGTGAACTCAGCCACTCCATCCACCTTGGCCTCCCAGAGTGCTGGAATTACAGGAATGAGCCACCACACCTGCCCTTGTTTTTATTTTATATGACAAAATAGTTATTCAACATGGAACTTCTTTCAATTTCATCTTTAGTTCTATTATGGTTTTTTCCTTTTCTTTTTCTTTTCTTTTCTTTTTTTTTTAGACAGAGGTTTATTCTGTCACCCAGACTGGAATGCAATGATGCAATCATAAGCCATCCTCCTGACTCAACCACCCAAGTATCTGGGACTACAGTTGCACACCACTACCCCTAGCTTTTTTTGGTAGAGAATGGGTCTTGTGCACTGGTGGGCTATTATGTTTTCATTTAGATTGGCATAAAAGGGAAGTAAGGACATTCTAGTTGATTAAATAAGGAATCAGAGTGAACACAGGTTCCAAGCAAGAAGGCATGGAAGCACAGAAGATTGTTTCAGATAAAATGAGTTGGTCCATCTTACTAAAGTGGGAGAATATTTATGACATTGTGGTAGCACTGATATATGAGTTTTTTTTTTTTTTTTTTTTTT
>CAUYQV010183136.1:0-31184 GCA_963574575.1 Galagoides demidoff
TTTCCTTAATTGTAACATAGCTGTTATAGACTAATGTGCAGTAATGTACATCTCGGGGAGGCACTGCCTTGGCTGCTCATTTCTACCAAATTCTAGCAGAATGGTGGAATATAAACAATGAATTGTAAGAAAAAGTGGAGAGAATGAAAGGTCTAATTTACCTTCTATACAACTGCAGTTCTCAGTTAGAATCAAATGCCTGGCTTTATCTGCCTTATTTTAAATAAAGGTAAACCAAGCTTTTATGTTCTTATATGATTTTGTAATTCCTTAGGCTAGTTCTAGTTCACATGTTATGCTAATTTTGGAGATGAAATGTATATTTTTATTGTCATGTTCAGCTTTGACAAGTTTGGTGTTAGATCACTCTCCCTAGACAAGCATGAGTATCAGAAGAGTTTAAGAAGATGGCTCTGCGGATCCCATTACTGTCTAGTCATGTGTGACTATATCCATCAATGCTGTAACATTGATGTATTCAGAATCAAGTAACAAGCTCAACTAGAACCACCTTGAGCAAAAAAATCAAAGAAGAAGGGGCAGTTTATTGGATCACACTACTAAAAGTACAAGGACAGAGCTGCTTTGGGGCTGATTCATTTTTCTGTACAAGTGATGACATTCTCTCTCCCTCTCAGTCACACTTTCTTTGGTCTTAACTTCACTCCCCACCTAATGGAAGCAAGTTCCTTCCATCCCCTGGTATCAACTAATGCTCATAGTCAGTGATCTGGTGAGAGGGCCTTCTCACTTCCAGTGTCCGTGTCATTTTCAGAGAAAGAGGACTCTTATTGACCAACTTGGAGTCCATACTCATCCTGGTGATGGAAGAAGTATAGCCCTTCTCTGACAACCACATCAGAAAAATGGAGGAGAAGAAGGGAGGCTCTAAGAAAAGTGAATCAAACAATAGTAGCCCATTGCAAAGATCCAGATAGACATTCAGATTAACAGCATCTCTCTCTCTCTCTCTCTCTCAAACACACACACATTATGTCATTATGTCCTGGCTAGGTTCTAGAGACGTAAAAGTATAAAACCTAATATCAGTATGTAAGGCACTCTAAATTACTTTGGGCCACTATATGGACAGTATATGATAATAGCATTTACAACTGCTAATGTAATAAATTCTGCATATTATTAGTAAGAGTAGTGTACATTCCCTTTAAACTTAGTATTGGTCAAATAATGACAAGCTGGCCTGCATTAATTAAGAGGAATATGTCATTAATTCAATGGAAACCCAATTTGAGTCTCATAAAATAACATATATAATAGAATCTAAATGAGCCAACAGACTTTGGAGAATAGAAGATAAGAAAGACATTTACTCTTAGTCCTCAAGTATAATTTTCCTATAGTTTTACTAGGGAAAATACTCAAGAAAATGAGTGTAGGTATAATCATAAAGAGATTTAGGTCACAATAAAGAAATTAGTGAATGTTTAAAAGGTTATATAATCTATGCAGATATCTATGTAGAACTTTAAAGCCAAAATGGATTCCCGGTGTTTAGGATTCATGTAAGTATGCCTTTGAAATGAAAATAGAATTATTGTAAATATAATAATTTCTAACTTTTATTGAGCATTTCCTATGGGCCAGGCTTTGTGCTATGTGGTATCAATTTCAGTCTATACGACAGCCCCATGAGTTGGTACTATTAACATTATCCCAGTTCATAGAGGAGGAACTGCACTCAGTGAGAAGCAGCATATAGTAAATGGTGGAAATGCCCTTCAAACCGAGATCATCTAACTACAAAAGTGAAATTCTTGGTTTCTAAAATATACCCTCTAGGAGGTTCTACTCTGTTTCTCTATTTGTCCCTAAATCTCCTCAGCAGTTAGCATGGCAGTTGGAAGAATTTGCATCATTTGATTGCATCACCAAATATCACAATCTGAGTGTTTAGTAGTAATTAATCAGAGAAGTGAGGGGATAGAAATAGGAAGAAAATACGGTAGATTTTCTCCAGAGCTTCTCAAACTCTTCAAAAAGCCTGTCAACATCACCCTCGACAGGGGAGCTCCCCTTTGCCATTATCTCCTATTTAAGTTTACATTTCATCAACCTCGTGCTAATTTTAAAACAGAATGGCAGGATTTTTGTATTTGGTGGTGGTGGGCCACTCAGTTACAGGAAAAGCAAGATGACACTGCTAAGGCTGACAACAACAAGAGCTCAAAGGCTATGGGCTTTTACTGTCTACCAAACTTTTTCATTGTAAGCACAGTCACTGTCTCTTCATTGTTATTTGGTGAGTCAATTTATATTTATTTCTGACAGAAATTCCAAATAAGTATTTATAATTTTGTACTTTTTCAGAAATGGAGATTGATTTGTAATGAAAACATGTTAATGGAGATTTTATTATATTAGCTAATGTTTGGAACTATCACATCAGGCTCAATAGTACAAAATTTCTTAACATGTTCCATAATTTCCCTCAAACTGGATAAATTTAGTCCTAAATTTTCTTCAATGACAAGAATAAAAGTGACTCTTCTTCAATGACAGGATTAAATAAGACTTTCTTATTTGGAAAATCTTCCAGATACAATTTATAGGAAGTGATTTTACATATCATAATATTTGTTGACAATAATGTAATAAGTTAAAAATTAACACTTGGCTAAAAATACTAATTTTCACCAGTTATTTTTCTGACAGGGGAGCTCCCCTTTGGGACTTGTTTTCTATAATTTCACAGTGAAAAATCAACAAAATTCATAATACTTCCACAGTATGATTAGTATGTTTCCTTAAGCTTCATTTTACATCTAAACTAATTTAAATATCATACAAACCTCAATAAAACTGTACAGCTCATCTCGAATTGCCAGAAATAGTAATAAATCACAAAATTCTAAATTAAATTTGAAATGCAATGCAGGAGTACAAAATTGTCTCTGAACACTTTCAATTCAATATGGCATTAGTTTGGCATCCATTATCTTACTGTTATTTATAGAATACCATCAAACTTGGTTCCGCAAAGCAGCAATTTCCATCCATTGTTTTTCCCACATTCTGTGTTTTGTCTATAAACTCTGTTATACTCCCAAATCAAAGTGAAAAACAGTATATCTGGGTGCTGCATGTAAGAGTAAACCACATTCATCAGGATAATTGTGGATTCAGTGTTTGTGAGTATTTACTAAATATAAGTCAAACTGCTAGGTATGATGGCTGATGTAAAAATATTTATTGCTGCTTTCAAGGGCTATTGAGTAAAGGTAGTGCTTTGAGTTCCCAGATTAATGTTTTCTAGCTTTCTCTGGTCAAATAAATATAGTTTATAATTGATCAAGTCAGTGATAAAGAAGGATAAAAAGTAACTATGGACATTTGAGTAGCAATTAACCAATAAAAGCATAGTTTTATGCTATGTACATATTAAATGAAATAAGCATATTAATATTTATCATTATTCCAAATTAAAACATAATTTTATTCATGTTAAAATTACCTAATTAGCTCAAAAATCATATTTCATGTTCTAGATGATGAAGGAATAACAGCAAGACAAAACTCTAGTAGCTTTTATTTATTTATTTATTTATTTATTTATTTATTATTTATTTATTTTAAGACAGAGTCTCACTTTGTCTCCTTTGGTAGAGTGCTGTGGTGTCACAGCTCACAGCAACCTCAAACTCTTGGGCTCAAGCAATCCTCTTGCTTCAGCCTCCCAAGTAGCTGCGACTACAGGCGCCCACCATAACACCCTGCTATTTTCTAGACAAGGGGTCTCATTCTTGCTCAGGCTGGTTTAAAACTCCTGAGCTCAAGCAATCCACCTGCCTTGGGCTCCCAGAGTGCTGGGATTGTAGGCATGATCAACCACACCTGGCCTCCCTGGTAGCTTTTAAGTTATTGCTTATAGGGGAAGCACGTATAATTACTCGGTTTTGTATGTTTATTGTAAGATGAAGGGAATTAAAAATATACTGACTCCTTTAAAAGTTTTGTCAGCCAGAGAAATCAGGTTGAAAACATGATGCTTAAAGAAGTAAAATAGGAGTGGTCAGAAAAGACAGGTAAAAATAATTTCACTTGGCGTGCATAGCTACAGCCTGGTTGCTATGGCAACTGAGGCATGTGAAGAGTGTGACTATCTGTTGCCAAGATGGCTCAGTTCTTGTTCCCCCTGTTGGTGTGATGAGATCCAGGGACAGAAAGCAATGGGGTGGTGAGGGGACAGAGAGAGAGAGATCCTTTGCTCATGTACCCTTATGGCCTAGGGATTTTGACAAACACATACATAGTTCAAGGCAAGTTGCCTAATGAGAACAGGCTGAAACAGTAAATAGTTCATGTCTCACAGGACAAGAATTAGGCAAAGGATTTTTATCACACATAAAAATTCTGTGGCAGATACGACATTTTTATATACGCAAGCAGCCTAAGGCCTTTACTTAGGAGGTGAATTCAACCATGAGATCTTATTTAGAAAAAAAATTCCAAATAAAAAATTGAAACAAAATTAAGTGAGAGATCTCACTGGCTATCTGGGTGGTAAGACTGGGGGTAATATATTTTTGCCTCTAGCTCTACTTCTCTGTATTTTGCAGATCTCATTTATAATGGAAAAATATGCAGTTAGATAATAAGCCCTCTAAAACTCAATTGTGTCTAAAGAGTTCATTAAAAAGCAGTTAATCTTCACCGAATTTTAAAACTCAAAGGAAACTTAGATATCATCTTCCCCAGAGTTTCTCAATGTTTCCTGATCAATGAAATCTTAGAGGACACACACTCTTTCTTTCTCTCTCCCCTCCACCTTTGAATTTCAATAAGTTTCAGTAGAACCTGAGGTTCTTGGATTTTTAACCATCTCCATCCCATTGTGACCTCTGCTGCCACATTATGAAGGTCACAGAACTTGGAAAACAGGGACATAGCCCAGTCCTTTCATTCTACAGTTAGAGGAGTTAAAAAAAGAATCTAGTATACAACTAGGTTTATATTTTTTCAATTGTTATAATAAGTTGTATCTCATTCTGAAGATTTCTTAATGAATTAAATGGTTCAGTTATACATTCTTGTGATGTTTTGATTATAATATTTTTGTTAAAAATGAAAAGATGTTAATTCTTATTTAAGCCGTCATATTGGAGAAGCAAGCTTACTCTCAGGGATTAACTACAGAGTCCACAAAGCCACCACTATCAGGTTAAATTACTATACAAACTCTCTAAGAAATAGCCTCCAAGAGAACTGGCCAAGGCCAGAGTACTATCAAGTATCTTTTTCTGAACACTAGCCACACAAGGTTTACCTTGAAGAAAAGTTATTTTTTTCATTATTCAATTTTCATTATTTCCCTTGTAGAAACTAAAATGAAAATTTAGCACATCAAAGGTTCTAAGAAGTCTTGAATTAAATAAAACTTTGCTTTACCCACTAATTTTCAAACTTGTTTGATGGTAGCATCCATTTTTAATTGTTTGTTTATATAAAATACTAGTGATATCCTGAGGGAGTCATACATCTTTGGGGGGACGTTGTTTAGGAAATACGGGTCTAGACAAAATACTTGTTCATAGATAACTGTAAGAACCGTATGTTCAACTCAAACATGAATGTGTTAGAAATTTTAAAACTCTTTTAAAAGAAGTTTTGGATAGGCATAGGGCAGCATTCTCAACAGTTCCTGTGGGTATTAAAGGGTTGCGGCATTAGGAAGGTGGGGAACCACTGGCATAGGGTAATCGTGACCAGATGGGTAATGTATGTAATAGGAATATATTTTTCCTCCTTGTTTTAATAAATCCTATTTAGGTTTCTTTTCTAACCATGTACCAAATATAGAATGTCACATCGGAAACTGAAGAAAATACCATCTATTTTTTCCCTTTCTGTTTTAAATATATCTATTACAAATACACCTGTGTGTTAATGTCTGCTGCTTTAGAATCATTTAAGTAAAAGGAAGGAAAATGTGGGATGCAGGGTAATGGAGAAAAAAATTAAAGCGTCTAAATTTCCTTTCTGAAAGGACTGTGGTGAAAGCAGACTTTCTGCTGCGTTTTAATGGCAGAGTTGAAATGGAGAAGCCTCTCTGACTGTCCCCTTGTCCCAGTGATCTGACATTGGTGGTGGGTATCACTTTAATGGCCAGGGCAGAGGTGAACTGGCTTGGAGTGTGAGGAGAGCCAGGTCACAGACCCATGTTATTTCCATCCTTCCCCGGCTCTTCTCTTTTCTTTCGGTCTCTCAATTCTTTTCTGATGTGGCAGGGAAAAAAAATAACACAACAGTCTGCAGACAGGTCTAGTTCTTAATTCCTGTTGATCCCTCTCACACTGGAAGTGAAGAGTCAGGCTGATAAATGCAAATACTATTATCAGAAACGGAGTCTTAATTTCCAGGTCATGGAACAAAGCTCAGTGACATTGAGTGATCTGAGTCAAAAGAGAAAAAAAAGGAACGTAATAGGAAGAAATACTCTACTGCTCTTTCTTGGTTGACTGGCAGCTGTCAGTGTAGCTGTACGATCCTGTTTCATGGTGATAAAGGGTCATTTGTAAATTATGACCGTAGTTATATTCATGGGTTTGTATTGGAAAGTAGAGTTTTCAGGACCTTAAATTTTCTTACCTGAAGGCACCTGGATTGCTTTTAAAATTGATTATTATATTACCTCTCGTGCACTCTCTTTCTCCCTTTTACCATCATCGGACTCTACAACCCACTTTGTATTTTAATAAAAACTTCTCCTCTCCTCTTCCTGTATTTCCTTCTTTAGAAATAAATTAATAACACCTGATGAGCAGAGAGCTCTCTTTGATTCTAGTAAATGAACACTGCAAGTAAGAGAGTTCAGTATAAAGTTACCTGAAGAAAAAATATTTTACAAATAAGAAGTATTACTTCTTTCTACTCTATACAACCTATTACTTGAAAGTAGTAAAAACTAAAGCATAAATCTACTGAGTATTAAAAAGAGATGTTATTATCATATTTAATATTTAGATAGTGATAATGAATTGAAATAACCCCTAAGCATGGACTTCTGATTAGTTATTTAAACATTCTGAATACGTTTCTAGCACAGATTCCCCCAAATTTGTCTGCATTTTGAAACCGAACTACTCCTTTTGATCACTAAGGTAGAGAACAGAAAAAAAAATGGGACAAAAGGAAGTTGATCAAATCTCATCTCTGGGGTAGTTTGGTTCCATTCTAAGTCTTCACATTTTTGTTTGTTCAAGGTCAAGAAAAGCAACAGAGACACATATTTCGTAGATATTATTTCCTTAGCCCATTTGGTATTGCTCTCCGGGCGGTTAGCTACAGAGTCCACAGGGCAACTACTGTCATGTTAAATTACTGTGCAAACCCTCTAAGAAATAATCTCCATTTCAGAGAACTGAAAGGAATACCTGTTTTAAGGAAAACCTGAGCTGGCTAACTTACAAGGAAAAATGGATTTGGGGGCTTATGATTCTGATATCTGGAAAAGTTCAAGACTAGGCATCCGCATTTGCAAAGGCACAAGCTGTTTTCACTTGGGATGGAAGGGGCAGGGGAGCCAGTGTGGGCGGGGCCCCGTGGCAGGAGATGGGGCAAGTGGGGAGGGGCCAGGCTCTTTTTAACAACTGGCACTCAAGGGAACTGGGAGAATGGGAACTGACTCATTGTTATGAGGAGAAAAGTAGTCATGAGGGATCCACCAGGACCCAAACAGCGCTTGTTAGGCCACCCCTCCAAGATTGAGAATCAAATTTCAACATGAGTTTGGGGGGTACAAACATCCAACTGTAGCGCCATGCGATGAATTATCTATTATACCTGTCATCAAAAGAATTATATATGGATAAATTAGGATTCATGCTGACAGTTGTGCTCTCTGGTTTCTTCACTGTGTTATTGCTACAGAAACTTGTAGGAAAAATATGAATCTGTCTTTACCGAATATGAGGCTGTCTTAATGTAAATGTCTGCATAGTTTTGAAACTTGTGCTTTTCAGCAGAGTAGGTGCCAATAGTAGGATGTGGCTGAAAGAGAGAGAATTGAGACCCGAACACTCTCCACATTCAGCAGGCCCAGCTTCATTCTAAGTGATTTCACATTTCAGCTTTCTCATAAGAATATGTGTGTGTGTTGAAAGACTTGATTTATTTACATACATAGGACACCGTACATAAATTTAGTCTAGTGCTGTTATTTATTCTGTGACTCCCTTTACCAAAACTGCTTAGACTTTTACTTTTTTTTTAAGACATACTCTTACTATGTTGCCTTTGGTAGAAGGCTATGGCATCACAGCCTATAGCAACCTCAAACTCTTGGGCTTAAGTAATTCTCTTGCCTCGGCCTCCCAAATAGCTGGGACTACAGGCACCTGCCACAACGCCCGGCTATTTTCTGTTATAGTTGTTGTTGTCATTGTTGTTTAGCAGGCCAGGGCTGGCTTCGAACCCACTAGCCTTGGTGCATGTGGCCGGCACCCTAACCACTGAGCTATGGGTGCCTGCTTAGACTTTTTCATTGATTCTAGTCATCAAGTCCTTCTGTTTATAGTGAGTGTTGAATTAAGTGAGGTTTACAAAGTCTCACAAATTGTTAACTACACAGCTAAAACTAAAAAGCCAATTCCTGAATTCTAGGTCCAGTGCTCTTTCCATCAGGTACTTCTGTTTGAATGCAAGGCCATTTTGACGTCTGTATCCTTGCTCTTTCCTCTGAGCTGGCAGAGTGCCAGAATTCCAACAGCCTCTTCCCCTGACTCCTCCTAGTGCTGATCCTCTTCTCTACAAGATAAATGCCTCAAGGTGTACAAGCAGAGGTACCTGCAGAAGTGAGTTTCCACAACTAAAAAACCAAGTATTCAAACAGGTCTTTTTAGAAGATGAACCTTCTACTATCTGACTCAAGAATAAGACAGAAAATTAACACTGTAGGAAAACAAACTTAATTTTTTAACACAGCAACTAAACTTTAGATGCTTATTACTCACTTCTTCTCAGAAAAAGAATCTGATGCTTCTTTTGTGCCAACATGTACAAATGTAGAATTGATATTAATTGTCAAGAAGAGATACAATATTCAAGCGCATAAAAAAGGAAACAAAGAAAACAGTGAACTTCTGTTCCTTGGGAAATTATTTTTATCATTGAAAAATAGGGTCCTTAAATGTTGCCAAGAATGGTAATTCCACATTGCAGCATCTCGCTTTTAATTCTGTGTGAGATTAAAATTCATTTAAAAAGAAAATACAGCAAAATACAGAAATACATGCTCCATGGATGGAAGAAATAACGTGAAACTTGACTTAACTAGTTATGGCTCCCTGTCAACAGTTCTTTGAAGAGGTTATAATGTCACATGTTAAAACCAATGTTATTATTGGTTTAAGGTAAAATTCAGAAATTATTTCCTATCATTTTACTGTGCAAACCTTGGTTTCCCATTTATATGGAATATTAAATTGGCTATTAGAAAATTTATTAATTTCAAGAGTAATATATTAAGATAAGGAATATACTTTGCTATTTATTCTACATTCTACTTTTATTTCCTTGGAGTTAATTCCTTATCCTCAGTCATCCTCAGCCCTTTAAAATAAATCCAGTATACAATTATTGGTGAATAATAATTCCAGTAACATTTAGTTACAACAATAAAAAGTATCTTGCTAAGCTGCCACATAATTATATTCAGTTGACATCTGATATTCAGTTTGTGTTACAGAAAACATCCAAAATAGACTTTAAAGTTTAAGGTTTGTGATAGAACTTTTTCTTTTTTCTATTTTCTTTTTTTGTTAGGGGTATCTAGTAGAGGAAGAAAAGACTCTTGATCAACCTATACATATTACAAAAGCCTACTTCTGCAGTATTTTAAGTGTCCCAAGGTTCTATCACTGTTGGAAGCAGCAGACATCAATAATATCATTGTCTTCTCTTGCTTTAACTTAATGTTTAACAGGAGCAACTTGCTGCCCACTTTGATTCTGGTTCAACCAGCAAACTTCAGGGTACTGGTGTTATTTGCAACAGTTATTCCCAAATCTTAGAAAACTTTTTATTTTAATAGGTTAATTCCTTTGTTGCACTATCACCCACATGAACTAATTTTAATATATCCATTGGAATCATGTCTTCCCATCTTCATGGAAAATACACACCACACACACACACACACACACTCATGCAGAAAGAGAGAAAGAGAGAACAAAGATATTTGAATATTTTCCATCTTCCCTGTCTCTATATTCTCACTCCTCGTCAGTACATAATCTCTGCTCCCGTCAAAGCATCTCCTTTAAGATCCCTTGTCCCATTCATGCTAAGACCTACAGGTTTGCTTGCAGTGATTCCTAGACTAGCAATAATGGTGTGTCATCTTCTTTTTATATATCAAATCCTTACGTTTCTGAGATCCAGATTATCTCCTGGTAAATTGGTCAGCCTTCCCAGTTTACATGAACTTCTCCCATCATTAAACTCTAAAGACACACAATCTGTCTTTGTATTATACAACTAAACCATAAATTTTTACACTGCTTTGCATCTCTTGGTAGATGGCTATCTGGTGATGAAATAAGCAGGTAAATAGACAGAGAAATACGTGTGCATGTTTGTGTCTTTATAATGAGTTGGTTTTATCTTCTTAACTATACCTTGCGAGAAAATCATAGTATCTTTTTAAAATATTTCTGAAAATAACTAACAGTGTTCACTCATCAATTGGTAGTCAGGTTAAATAAAATCCACATTTTATTTAGTGCATATAGTATACTTTCGGCTTTCACAAAGAAGTTTCTAACTTCTGATAATACTTCTTTGATGAGAGGAAATAAAAACCTCATGTTTCCATTCATATGACATTTTTTATGTTCTTACCAAGTTCCAGGCAAATCAAATAAGATAAATGAAAGCTAATTCTACTTTTCCTTTTATATTCTCTGGTTTTGCCCTTTCCATTCTACTTAGAGAGAAAGAGGTAGACAATGATGGGGAGACACAGTGCTGGACAGAGTATCTTGGATAAGCCTGGCCTGGACTGAATTGTAGGAGGCTGAGACTCTTACTCCATTAACTCCTAAAGAAGAAAATGCACACAAGAGACTATCACCTCCATTCAGATTCTAGCCCCATTCACTGCCCATGCTCTTGGCTGCATTGTTTATCCTTCTTTGCCTTAGAGTCCTAATTTGTAAAGTAGACATATCTTCCTTTTTGTAGACAATCAATAAATGTTTAGTGTCAGTTCCAAGGCAAAACTGCAAATAATTCTCTCATTCTCCAGAGATTTATGGAGCACCTGTTCTGAACAGAACACTATATCAGATGCTCTGATATAGTAACACATCACTGCCATCTAGTTGGGCGGGTGGGCCCAGGGAAAGAATAACAGACCATACATCTAAGTGTAACAAAATCTATACTGTAAAAGTCTACTATCCTAACAAAGTCTGTCTAGAGGAGTCAGAGGAAGAGATGGCTCCATGGAAACATGAAGGATTGCGAGAAGGGAGAGGATGTGAGCCAGGTAGAGACAGGGCAGTGAGGGTATAAGGCAGTCAGCAGCTCGGAGATTGTCAAGGGAGTGAATGGAGGTGGCAAAGTCCCAGAGGCAGCTGTAGGAAGAGGAACCTGAGCTTTCCACTTTTGAATCAGCCTTCTTTTCCTACTCCTTTCCCCTAATCCCTTACACTTATTAACTCGATAAACTAGACCAATCTTGCAGATTTGTTTTCCACTTCACAATGCTCCCTTTGTGTCATGGATGACTATCCAATAGATGACCCAATGTTCTAAAGTAATATACAAGATTTAAGTAGAGTTCCTTTAAAAATAAAACTCCCCCAGTTCTTTTCATTGTAATACAAATCTGTGTTTTCTGAATGCTGCTAATTTGATTAGATTATCTCCTGTAATAAAGGAAAGGTGCGAGAAAAACTGAGTTTTGTTATCACAGGGATGTTTGCATCTTGAAGGAGAAACTCATTAAAATTCAAATGAATCTTGTATTGATGGAAACACACAGGAGGGAGGGAAAGGGACAGCAGGAGAAAGGAGAGTGTTTTAACAGCAGACCTTCTGGGTCCACTCATGGCCTCCCAAACTCCCGGCCACCACTGCACCTTCCTCAGGTACCGCCCAGCTTCACTGCATAATCATTTTCCCTTCTTCACCTTCAGCAAGAATTAAAACAGCCTTCTCCTAAAAAAGGAGAATTAGTTGCGATGCAAAATGAATTCATGAATGTCAGGCTTCCTGTGTTCACTGTAGACAGAACCATTTGTGATTTGGTGAGGAAAACCATGTAAGGTGACTATACCATAGGTATCTATTTAAAATACAGTAGAACTTCCATAGTCGACCACCTCCCTGCATTGACTACCTCCTTAGGTTGACCTGATTTTCATGGACTGGACATGCGCCACATGTACGAAGGTCTAGTTCCCTATGTTGACCACCTCCAGATATTGACCAGTCTGGTACAGTTCCTTTGAGTGGTCAACTTAAAGAGGTCTTATTATAGTAATATTTCATTAATACATAGATTTAAAAAACAGCAGAATTCTTATATTAACTAATCTGAACTTCATTTTTTATAGTTTGATCTAGGGCCTGCCTTCAACTAGAGATTTTCTTTCCTTTCCTGATGTCTTAAAATAGCTTTCATTGAAATCTTAAGGAATGATGTTCCACTTGGCAGAATCATTCTTCACAGAATATTAGGTACATGTGTAATATCTTCAAATAAAATCTAAGATGACATTGTCATGAAGTAGAAATTAAAATAATTCTGTCTCTTCCCTTGAGGATCAACCTGCACTTATTTCCCTTTTAATAAAGACTAAAAATTAGAGATTAATAAAATGAAAAAACAGTATTAGGAGGTACTCTTGGCAATGTCTCCTCAAAAGCATACCCAGGTAGGTAAAAATACTATTTTTATTCAGTTCTTGACATCTGAGTTCACTCCATATTTCAGTTATAAATCATTACAACACACACACACACATTTCTTAATGGTTCGTCTTGGATTTATTTTTGCTGCCTCTATCTTAGGAGACATTCATTATCTATTGCACTTCCTCAAATAAATACTCCTTGAGTGCTTATTTATCTCATGAGCATACGTATAGATTTCATTTCTAATCTGTAAAAGGTAAACAAGGAACAAAATATGTATCTTCATTTATTCAAACTGTCAAAGCTAAGTAAATTCTAATTCAGTTGAGTTTTGGATTATGTTTTGGCTACTGACCATTTGTTCTTATCAATAAATATACATGTTTTCTTAGAATCTATAAAAATTTATAAAGTTCATAAGCCTTCTGTTTCACCAGAAATCCAAACTCTGATATTCCTGTAACATAAAACCTTTGATCAATACCCAGGGGTATTATTATTTATCAGTATTTTATTTATTGTTAATTATTATCATTTAGTAATAAATAATTAGCATTAGATTTGAAAAATAACTTGTATTCAGTTTATCAATAAATATAAGACATCAGTTCAAGGTTTTGAATTATTTTTTAAATAATTTAAAAGAAGCCTTTGAGTCATCATGTTCTCCATTCCCATTACCTGGCTTCATTCTATCAGTCAGAAGTAGAATTTTCTAATAATTGAGTCATTCCTGCTGACCTAAATTTAGTGCTGTATTGTACCCTGTCCCCTCCTTCATGATTTCTGTGAACAGACCCGAAGCTTTTAAAATAAAACTTCCTCATCTGTTTTATTTGTGTCTGTTCTGCTTCCTTTTCTCAAAAGCACCAGGAAAGCCCGGGGAGTCACGATGATTAAGGACCTGTTCTAGACTTTAACCTGCTCTCTATAATGGGATACATTCCAGAACATAAAGGAAACTCTGAAGTAGGTCAGGAGCTTTAACTGCCTGAGGGCTTACCTTACACAGAAGGCAAGCAGGTGGTTTGAAATTAAATTAGCACCAGAAACTTCAATGAATCATGAATCTGTGACTTCATATTGGACAAGAAGATGGGAAAAATAAGACTACATCACATAAAGCCTTCAAAATTTCATTCACTCAGAATTTGTAATTTTGAATTTGCATCAGTTCATATGAAGACTTGAAATAGCTTTGTGTATTCCCTAAGTGGGTTGGGGGGGGAATTTGCAAAAGGAATAAAGGAAATATTTAGCCTATGAGATTAAAAACCAACAAAACACCTTCCAGGATTACTTCAGAAGAGTCAATGTGCTAATTATAATTCATTCTTATTACGGTTAAAACATTGTATCCAGGTTGATTAAATCTATAAGATTCTCACCACTGAAGTAACACCTGATGTTTCCTGACCTCGTAAGCAGATCATTACAGACACTGCTGGACAATCCACAGGCAAATTTCCACCTCTAATGGTCTGTCGTACTATAACGAACAATTAAGTAGAAAGAAGTTGAGTATGTGGAACTGGTAGTGGCAGATGAACAATAATTTCTTGCAGGAGAAACCTAGATCAAGGGAAAGGCTGAAAGCCTCAAGGCATTTCATCCAGGGTAAGGAGACCTTTCCAAGGCCCTGTGTGATGAGCTTTACCAATGCCTAATCTCACCTCCACATGCTTCCACCCTACCTAGCCCACTTCACCGCAAAGGACGCCTTCCATAACCAAAGTTAAAGTCACCCTGTTTCACACTCTCGTACTGCCTTTCTATTATCTTCTATTATACATATTACTTTTTAAATTATATTTATTCTCTTCTATAACTTCATATTACACGTTGATGCTGAAATATTTATTTGTGTCATGCCCACCTTCCCCCACTGGTGTATAAGCTCCATGAAGACAGAGACTGCAACTTTTTTTGTTTCTCATAATTTTTCCAGTGTCTGTTACATTGCAGGTGCTGCGTGAGAGTCAGGTGGGCATGTGGATAGGTGAATGGATGGAAAGCAATACAGGAAAGTCGGGCAGGTGTTTGAAGAGGCAAAGCAGGATGAGAATGCTACCATGTTCCCTCCCAAATCAATTATGGTATTTGACTTTTTTTTTTTTTGAGACAGTCTCACTTTGTCGCCTTGAGTAGAGTGTTATGGTGTCTTGAGACGGAGTCTCACTTTATCACCTTGAGTAGAGTGTCATGGTGTCTTGGGACAGAGTCTCACTTTGTTGCCTTGGGTAGAGTGCCATGGCATCATAGCTTACAGCAACCTCAAACTCTTGGGCTCAAGCAATCCCTTTGCCTCAGCCTCTGGAGTGACTGGGACTACAAGTGCCTGTCACAACGCCCAGCTACTTTTATAGAGACAGGGTCTCACTCTTGCTCAGGTTAGTCTCCAACTCCTTGAGTTCAAGCAATCCACCCACCTGGGCCTCCCAGAGTGCTAAGAGAATAGCATCTTGTCTGGAAATAAGAAGGCATTAGAACAAAATACTTTCTGTAGCATTCATAATATTTTTGTTTCTGATGTGCATCAGTGTTATTCCCTGTGAAGACAGAAATGAGAGGCTGCTTTTTTTAGGGCCTGCCTGCTGAGGGGGAAAGGTAAAACTTCCAACATTTAAAATCCCTCCTTCTCCGTTCTGTCTCTGAAGCCCACAGGAAAGACCCTGCTGACTTTTTGCTCAAGCCAGCTTGCCAAGGGAGACAGAACTCGAAAGGGTGCCAAAGGGAGAGGCGGCTGGTGGAGCTGCCAGGCAGCCTCGAGCTCCACAAGCTCTGGATCTTGGCTTGACTTCTGGGCCCCCCTTCTCTCCCCTCCCCAGCCCTGCCTGAGCCTCGACTCTCAGAGGCATGTTGAGCGCGGCGCCCTTGGCGCGCATGCGCACAGGGCTTTATTACCTTCCTGGCTGAGTCCGTGTTGGTGGGTAAAGAGATCCCTGGGCAGGAATAGCTGCAGAATGTCAGGGATGATCGTAAAGCCATCAGCTTTCAAGATACTGCCTTTAATTGTTCCTTAGTGCTGGGTGAAAACTTTACACTTCTCTTTCACTCTTGTCCTTCTTACTGAAGTTAGGAAACTTGTGAAAAATCAGTTTAAATAAGTGCTTCTGAATGATAAGGTTTCCATGCCCACCTTAAACCTGTCCTATTCCTGAGGTAACTGAAACATGAATAAATTTGATACCCCAGGCTGCAAGCTTTTGCTCCTGACTAGTGCACATTTTTATCTCTGTAATATGAAAGTTTACATTGCTGTGTTTCTACTAAAATTAAAAATAGGATCTTACTTTTTGAAGGTTCACATTTGCAAATATGCCGTGGAAAGGTATTCTTTCTTCACCTCAGGAGGAAATGACTCCTGATGTCCCATTATTATTTAAGAAAGATGATTCAGGGATTAACCTCTGTTTTATTATCTCAAGTTTAGTTACATTTAAAAATATTTCGAAGTTTACTTAATAATGTATACTAACGAACCTATAATATTAAAGATAGAGAGCAAGTGATACATAGCTTAGTAAAATGGAAAAATGGAAAATGAACTAGCAAGAAAATTCTTCATCGGTTGGATTCATAAGTTTTAATATATATATTACATTAAAATATAAAATATGCTCTAAGAATCAACTCCATTTCCACATCCATCTTCATAACTAGTTAAATAATAGTCTCAAGATAATGAGCTTTCCTAAATTATTGAATGTATTAGCGTGCTCTGAGGCATTCTTATCCAATAGTGATACTAGGCAAATATTCATATTTTTATACAGCCTCTGGTTTAATGAATATGTCTTGGCAGATTTACACTACTAGTGTGCTTTATATATAAAGTCTCAGTGTGATTTTGACAGAAATTTAAGGACATTATTTCAGCAAGTTTCTCCCAAAACTGCAGAGGATAGATAAAATCAATTTCATTAATTGGCGCCAGACTCCTTCAATAAGACACCAGTCTTCAGGAGGCATCATCTGAGTTCCATATGTGCAGGACAAGTCTTAACACTGGACCTTCCTAAAGGTACAAAGGGCACCCCACAGAGGGTCTTCTCCAGTCGTGGTTTGCTGGGTTAATGTCTTCTGGGCTGAGTTATCTCACCCATTGATTGCTGCCCTGGGAGTTTCAGTGTTCATAAAAACTAACAAACGTCCACCAGACAAGCACCAGCAAAGCCCAGCTGGCTCTTTGTCCCCCATGGGAAATTTTCTCAGTTAGAGCTTTGTAATTGTTTCGTGCAGCTGCTGCAGTTTCAAGGGTGCCAGCTCATCTGAGCCAACTGTATGCACGCAGCCATGACTCATGAGGCTGAGAAAGTTGGCATCACAGGTGGGTGGGGGCCTTCAAGGACTCCATTTTAAATTTGTCCTCTTCTTTGTCAACTATTTGGGTGATAATACATAGTGAAAGGCGGTTATTTAAGGGGTATAAATATCCTATAAATTCACCAAATTCAGCTGTGGGCGTGCATAATAATCTCATCTTTATCAAAAAGCACTTGCTGTATGTAACTCAACAGTTACTTGGCTGTACTGTACATGGTACAATGCTGACTGTATCGTAAGACTTGTGGTATCCTATATCCACACAAATATGGGGGAAAGAACTGGCATCATATCTGGAGTGAGGGACAATCTGGGTGGAGCCTGAGAATGCAAACACTGGCCTCATGCCACAGTAGGCCATGCAGGATTCAGTAGCTGAAAGATCCAAATTATTTTAGAAATACAAAAAATATATTTTGTGAGAAAACAGATTATTATTAGGAGGCAACTTGAAGGCAGTAGGCTTTTCTTGTCAATTAGAGATAGTAAAATTCTCCTGGAAAAATTCTCCTAAGTGGTATTTGGGACACAAATGGCCTCTTAAACAGTGTCAACCTGCCACGTCTATGCCAAGTGTCTTCAGGGGCTTGTGGTATGTATGGTGTTTGGGGGCAGGTTCTTGACATATCATTTATCTCTTGCTGAGTAGCAAATTAACCTAAATCTTCCTGCCTGAAAACAACAAGCACGTATTGTCTCACAGTTTCTGTGGGTCATGAATCAAAGTCAGGCTTAGCTAGATGGTTCTGCCCCGGTCTCTCACAAGGCTGACATAAGGTTTCAGTCAGTTGCGGCTGCAGTCACCTCCAGGCTCACCTTGGAAAGACTCTGCTCCCGAGCCTGCCCACTAGGCTGCTGGCTGCCCCAGAGGATTTTCTTCTGAGCTTTCTCAATGTGAGCTGTCCAGCGTGGCTGCCCCAGACCGTGGCAGGTGGCTTTCTCCAGAGCAGCAAGCAAGATAGAGGGAGAGAGTTCACAGAGATGGAAGCCACAGTCCTTTTATAACTACCAGGTATCCCAAAAGCTACCTATAAAGTTGCCATACACAGAAAAATGGGAAATTGTAGCTACATGTGCCTTTATTTATAAAATGTTAATTACAAAATTTTATAAAATAGTTACAAAATATTCTGTATGTGTTGACCACTTCTTTGTAGAATTTTGTAGTGAGTATAAAATGCTACCTGTAAATAAAGGTATGTTTGGCTACGATTTCCCATTTCCCCTATATGGGTAAATTTTGGGACGCTCTTTATATTAGGAGTGGCACTTCACTGCTTGAGAAGCAAGTGCAGCCTGCACTCAGAGGAAGGGATGCCATAGAGATGAGAGTCCAGGAGGCCGACATCACTGAAGACCAGCACAGAGACTGCCCACCACCTGGAGGGACCATCCTAATGCAAGACCTTGGCATTTTTGTCTAGAATTATAACAACCACTTCAGAACTTTCCGTTTTTATCCACTCCAATCAAACTATCTTCGCTATGGCAAAGAATTCCTTAAAAATTGCTACTCTAATCACATCATTTCACAACTGCTAACAACTGTCCTCGGGAGACTGTCTAATCTTCTTCTTATGACCCTCCATAGACAGTACATAAAGACAGTATTAAGTGATCTTTAATGTCTTAAGCTCTAAAGCCAACCTGCCTGGGTTCTAATCCTAGCTCTATAGTTTTTCAGTTTTATGCCTCCGGGCAAGTTTGCTAACCTTATGCAGCATCAATTTCTTTCTCGAAACCTGAAACAGTAACAATGCTGACTTTATAATTATTATGAGACTTTAATGAGTTAGTCCTGTGTAGCTTCTGGCACAATGCCTGGTAAATAGAAAGGCCTCCATAAGGGTAGGTTATTAAAACTTTGCCATTTAATCTGCAGCCATTTCACACCATACTGGCCAGCCACAGCAACCTACAATGCTGAGCCAATTTTGACACCTTACAAACCTACTTCCCTTGCCAGGAAGCCTTTCCGTCACACTCTTTTATCTGAACAACTTCCATTCATCCTTATAAAGATGATTCAGGGAATTAAGTTTTCCTGTGGAAAGATTTTAGACACACACACACAATTCTGGACTAACTGACCCTCATCCACTCCCTCGGTCCCCACACCTAACTTCCCATGATGTTTCCCACACTGTGTTGTCAGTCTGCTGATTTCTCCATGGCCCCTATTAAAATGCAAGCTCTTCAAAAGAAAGGATGAATCTTTATTTCTATATCCATACAGCCTACATCCATGCCAGGCATATAATATGTCCTAAATAAATGTGGGCTGAATGATTAATAAATGATTTATCTGAGAGATTTCTGATGTAATCTTCTTCCTTATGAGGTAAGACATTTAAGTTGGGGAATTCATGCTAGAAAAAGTGCTATAAACCTCATAGCTGAGCATCAGTATGGCCACCTTCAAAGTACTCTCTGTGGGCCACCTGGTGGCCAAACTGATATTCAGCAGTGAGGTATGTAGCAACTTACTATGATGAGTTCACAAACTTAATTGTCAGTCCTCATATTATGACAGCTCTGATAGCCATGAGTTTCGAAATTACTTTGAAGTGGGTGCTGGGGTCAGTGCATAGCTTCCCAAGGAGAGTACATCAAAGGTGAGGAATGTAGCACTTTTTCTAGGATGAATTCAAGAGCTTAATTCTCCGATGTATTTCTTGATCCTGTTTCTGAAACCCAGTTATTCATCCCTTTACTGGTTCTATAAAGATGTTTCAAGTTGGCTTTGAAGAGATGGCTGCCCAAACTAGAGTTATTTAGATCAAAGAGTGTTCTCCTCTTCACTTCTAGTTCTTAAGACATAATTTAGATAAAGGTCAATATTTCTTCTTCCACTGACTTCCTGTTATTTAGAGTTTTGAAGTCTGTAAATTCATAATAACTGCTTCATTTCACAAACCCAAACTCTGCAGACAGGGATTTAAAACTCCACAGAATCTGCTCCCTGGAGACCTTTTCACCCACACCCTTTCCAAGCCTCCTTCCTTTGCCTGCTTTCATACTCATGCACACACAAACATACACGCATACTGAGCACACACACAAGCATGCATGCCCATGCAAATGCACACACACACACACACACAAACACACAAATATATACACAGGAGGCCCATGGCATTGAGTTCACTTTAGATGCTTGTTAAAAGTCAGATTCCTTGGCTCCATCTAAACTCAGAGGGCAAAGAGCAAGAAATCAGCTTTTTGACAAAGTCCTGATATATAAAAAGGGCTTTAGGATCCTACCCTTCATCTCACTGAATGATTCCACCAACATTTCTCCAAGCTTTGCTAGTATTGCATTCCCTTTCTGAAAAGCATCTTATTTTCCACTGAAAAACAAAAACAAGAATCACTTACCCTTTCAATTTCATTCAACTGACACTCTTATCAAGCATTCTTAGAAGTAAATTAATCTTGCTTACTTGGCCCTTAGTACTCTGTGAATATTTTTGGTTTGTGAATTCACTGACCAGGTCAGCTCCAGGGCACCTAGAGTGCTCTCTTTTCCACTCTTGTGTCTCAGGGTCCAAAGCACAGTTATTGATCTGTCAATGTTCCCTAAAGATTTAGCTATTAATAGGCCTTTGTAATAAAGAGCAGGGGCTCATTCCTATAATCCTAACACACTGGGAGGCCAAAGCAAGAGAAGTGCTTGAGGCCAGGCATTCAAGAACAACCTGAGCAACACAGTGCTACCCTGTGTTTGGGTGGCTTCTATGGCTCAAGGAGTAGGGCGCCAGCCCTGACCCATGTACTAGGGGTGGTGGGTTCAAGCTCGGCCCCAGCAAAAAAAAAAAAAAGTCACCCAGGTCTGTTAGCATACTGCCTACATTGCTAGCTACTCCAGAAGCTGTAGTAAGACCATCAGAAGCCCAGGAGTTTGAGGTTACAATGCTTGAGGACACTATTGCACTCTAGCACGGGTAAAAGAAAAAAATAAATTTTAGTTCAAAACTGTTGGCTCTATGAGCTGGTAAAACTTTACTTTTTCAATATAACATACAATTTCATAATAATATTTCACCATTATGTGCCATCTTAACTTTTCAAATGTATAAAATAAAGAAAAAGCAACTTGCCCAAGGTAAAGAAATAGAAGACAATTAAATCCTTCTGCCAAGATGTTTGTCGATAACCTTGCATTAGTTGTGGTAACTACCAAGAGATGAGGTCACATGCAAATTTCATTTATGTTGGCTTGAAAACTGTATTTCTTCGTACATGTATAAAGCCATAAGGTCAGATGGTGTTGGGATTTTTATTTATATTTTAGTGTCCCAATTATTTTAATGCTTCAAGAGCTTCAGGATTGCTGCTGAATTTGTCTGCTCTAATTGGAACTTAGAGTGTGTCAGGTGGCCAGTAATCAGACTCCTCCAAGTTAAGATAAACAGATGTCCAACAGGGCAAAGTGGAACCAGGCTGGGATGGCTCCTCCCAGATGGAGGGGACCAAGGAGAGTGAACATCACAAACCCGACAAGATTTGGGGCTGTGGTCTGATGTTTGTATCACTACTAAACTCATGTGAGGGAACCACTCACTGATGTGGTGGTTTCGGGATACGGTGCCTTTCGGAGGTCATTAGGTTGTGAGTGCAAGAGTCATCAGGAACGGAATGCACGTCCCTATCAAAGGGGGCCCAGAGATCTGCCTTGCCTCTTCTGTCCCTAAAGATGTGTTCCTTCCGTGAACCAGAAGTCAGTCCTCACCAGACACTGAGTCTGATGGTGTCTTCATCTTGGACTTCCCAGTCTCAGAACTGTAAGAAATAAATTGCTATTTTATTTTTTATAAGCCACCACCCAGTCTATGATGGCAGCCCAAAAAGAGTAGGTCACGCAGGTCCTGGCACATAAATGTACAACTTCACCAGCCCCGTGAGCATGGTGAGTTACACTTAGAATTCAGGTGACATATTGATTTCTCTACCTTTGGTAAAAGAATCACTTCAGCTTCTCACCAACAAGGTAACTTCTGCTGACTGAATTCTTCCCTAAAAACAGGCAACACACACAGCTTTCCAGGTCTCAGTCAGTGTAGAATTCTTTAGGCTGTGTGGTTTTTCTTTAATATCTTGTGAATTCTCAGAACAAAGCCTTCCACTGCCACAAGAAGGAACTAAAGTATATTCTGTGGTTGCACGGAATTACTTGGAAATGACGTGCTAGTCATGGTAATCCACTCTTTCCCTCGAGAACAGATACAAGCAAACTTTGACTGAAATGAAGCATCTCTTCACTGGCGATTCCTTCTGTCTTAATTATTCATTACTATTCAGTTTGACACTTAATATATTTAAATTACTTCTCATGCCGCAGCAACATATTAATAATGTTAGCATCCAGTTAAATTGTTCTAAAATTTATTGGCAATTAGATAAATTTGAGTATCATAGATGAGTACAGTCACTTAAAGCCCATTACTTCCCCTCAAATGAAATGAGGAACCAAACTAGTTACCGGTGAAGTAAAATTACACGAGACGACAGCCTAAGCTGGCACCTGCTTTTACTGGAGAATTAATCCTTCCAAATCTACAAGAAATATAACATGTCACAGTGTTTTGGTATCTTCTAAGTTATTTTTCATGATACAGTAGTGCCTGGCAATGGAACCTACATTGTCTCTCTCTTGTTATTTTCAGATTCTGGCCAGCATACCGACATTGATCTATGAATTAAATTTATAGACTTATCTGGAGCAAAGTTATAAGATTATCTCCTAATACTGAGTTAAAAGTGGCAAGCAAGTAGATGCAGTTGATTAAGCAAAGAGAGGTCAGATAAGGCTCTGCACTAACGAGATGTTGAATTTGATTTCATCAACACTAGGTAAATTCTGATTATCTTCAGAGGTTGGGGTTAGTTCAAAGGGACACTCTATAATATGAAATATGGATAATAAATTTGAAAAGTAATTAATAGTGACCAATCTATCATTTTAAAAAATAGACTCCTCCTTTGGATCCACAGCTACTTAAGAAATCATAGAGAAAAAGATAAAATTTGGATGAGGGAAAGCCCGACTGCACAAATGGATGCATATTTACAAGATAGTGGATTCTGTGGTAAATATATAATATGAATATACATGGTTAACCATAGTCAGATGTTGCCTGTATCCTCAGCAGGAATGCATTGCTCACCATTACTCTTCAGGGCTCACTGAATGGACCCTGCACAGAACAGTATCTTTGTAACCAAACTGATTGATCTGAGGCAGCTTTTACTGTAGCACAGTTGGGTTAAATACAAAATGCACTCAGGCAGAAATCTCTGTTTTCGGAGACCTGCTGCTATTAAGTTCTACACTGCCATAGCAAGTGGCTATAGAATGAATGTATAGGACACATATCCTTTAAGAATATATATTTATATATTTGAAATCTCAGTAAATTTAAAATATTTCCATAAGAAATTTCCTTTCACCAGAGAGCTTGAATTCAATATCACCAAACATTGTAACTTCTCTTGATTAGTGGAAAAAATTATGGTACACAGAATGCAATAACCATGGGCAACTCAGAGTATCAGGCTGGAGTGGATAATTACTTAGTTCAACCCACGTATTTTATAACCGAGATAATTTGTTTCACAATTCTCTCATACTCTAATTGGTAGAGCAGTGCTTTCTGGTGACACTGGTAATACATATTGTCCACGACAAAATGAGTGGAATGAAACAATGAGGTTTACATAAAGCTGAGTTTACTGATTTAAAATGATTGTCTTGGCTCGGCGCCTGTGGCGCAAGTGGCTAAGGCGCCAGCCACATACACCTAAGGTGGTGGGTTCCAATCCAGCCCGGGCCCGCCAAAACAACAATGATGGCTGCAACCAAAAAATAGCTGGGTGTTGTGGCAGGCGCCTGTGGTCCCAGCTACTTGGGAGGCTGAGGCAGAAGACTTGCTTGAGCCCAGGAGTTGGAGGGTGCTGTGAGCTGGGATATCTACCAGCTCACAGGCACTCTACCCAGGGGGATATCTTGAGGCTCTGTCTCAAAAAATTAATTAATTAATTAATTAATTAATTAAATGATTGTCTTTTATCCTAAGCGTTTGCCCTGGCCTTTGCCAGTTTTTGATCTTAACAATCTTCTTAAAAATAATCATGATAGAGAAAGATATTTGCTTTTCCCAACATACATAATTGATTAAATAAGATCTTTGCAACCCTATGGAATACCTAGTTCTTTTTTAATTTTATGAGAATACTTATTTCTTTTTTAATTCTAATTTTTTTTGATTTATCAAATCTAAGAGTTGGGGAACCACCATTTAAGATGGAAGCAAATATAGAATGGGGTCCATTCTCTGCTCTGCAGATGAGAGGCTTAAACAAATTTATCATTAGAGGAAAATTAATATGAAGAATCATTTATGAAATGAGCTACATTAAAGGACTTTGCTCCCATTTACCATGTTAAAATTGATGAGAGGTCTCCCAGGAAACAATGCATGTCTTTTGTTATTCGTCTATGTCTAACAAGAGAGTAAGTAGCAGTTTTCAATAAACTTGGAAAAACTGGCATATTTTATCTAACAGTTAGATGTAAATGCTGTAAAGATAAAGAAATCAAGGGGATTTGAGCATGGACAGGATTACATCATGACACATTTATTAGGCTAAACGTTACAGAGAAAGCGATACTTATCATCAGGAGGCACAAACTGGCTTGATTTCCTTTTGTTCTTTGTCACTTGCATAGCACTTTTTGTTTCGCTTAGGAATTATTAGATTCATGCCTCTCCCCAGGAGGCATGGATAGGCTTCAAAAACCTTAGTGGTTTTTTTTTTTTTTTAATGCCAAAGCTAAAAGAATTTCGCGTGAGATATAAAGTATAATATCAGCCAAAATGGAATTTAGGACCATTTAGAACCAAGAAAAATTATCTCCTAGGAAGATATCCCTTTGAGAGGTGCACAAAAATAGGAAACTAATGAATCTTGGGTGCAAAAATTATGCTTCTATAGTAAGTCTTCCAAACAAGCAAGAATGCCATGTTTATTAATATTTCTTTTCATGTATTTCAGATGATTTGTGGTACTTATTGGTTTAAAGTTACTTAAAAGATCAAAAGTGATTTTCTTTTTTTTTTAACTTAATTTTTATTAAATCATAACTGTGCGTTTGTGGGGTACAATGTGATGATTTGATATACAATATGGAATGCTTAACTCAAACTAATTAACATAACCGTGACCTCACTGGCTTATTTTTGTGGTAAGACATTTATAATACACTCTTATTTGTTTTGAAATGTACCCTTGCATTGTGTACATGAGGTGAGATCCCTCCAAATACCTTCTCTCCACAGCTTCTCCCCCCTCTCATCCCCTCTTCCCCCTTCTCCCCTCTTTTTTCTGGATTATCTTTGTGTTGTCAATACTATTATGATAAGTAATCTTCTTGAATGAACTAGATCAGGAGTCTTCAGCATGACTTTCAAAGACATTAACTACTAAAAGATTTTGATTGATAGTTGGTTAACAAAAAAGATAGCTATTTCATTGATGCTTCTAGCCAACATTTAGATATAATTTTTTCTTGACTGTGATGATATGTCTCAGATTTACTCCAAGATGCATATGGGTTTTCAGTAAAATACTTGCTTTGTTTTCTCAAATAATGTAGTTAAAATTTAATGTCATTTTTCAAATTTTTTCTTAGTGTATAAATTTATCCAGTAATTTTTTTGAATTACCTTTTTAACCTTTGAAAATTGTTATTTGTTTTGTTGTTGTTATTATTTGAACATGGAAGGGGTATTCAGATTTTTACTGAGTTGCCTGTATAATATTAGGAAGTATTGCATTTCTGAGTGCTAGCAAGACGTTTTTCAAAGGACCTTTCAAATTTTAAACACCAGAAAGTAATTTCTCCTATAACCAACTTCATTCCCCCTAAATCATATATGCCACATGTTAATTGTCTAACAGAAAATATATATTGAGTACTTGCTGCTGTTTACTGCATTGAATATTATGATTCAGGCCATCAGCAGCTTAGAATCTAGTAAACCACTGTATAACTTAAGTCATACTTCCTCTTAACAGAAGTTGGATTTCTGTTAAAACTTTTTACTATGGGTAGAAGCAAGGAAGAAAGGAAAAGAGGGAGGAAATGAAGGAAGGAGAGAGGGAGGAAGAAAACAATGAAAATAGATTATTTAACACCTGTTTCTGTGGAAGCCACCTTTTAAAATTTCCTATGGTTGTATTACGTTGGCCTAAAGATAGTCTGGCACTTTCTATTCCTTGCTCTTCTGGGTCCCTAATGAAGTTTGTCAGAACTCCAAAAAGAACGAGTCTAGGAAGCAAATGACAAATTTCCAAGAACCTGTTAGCAAAGGAAATGACTTGAGTCGATTCCCGCAGTTAAGAGTCCGGTTTCACGATTTGTAACTGACTCCTGCCCATCAGACATAACTCAACCAAATAAGACTCATCAACAGTAAGTTTGACAGGGGTGTCACATTTGCTAAGGCTATTTAGTAAATGAATTTAGTCCGGCCCTGATGGGAAGATTCAGCAGGAATGTGAAACTGCTATTCTCCTTTTTTTTTAAAAAAAAAAATTGTACTGTATTTTTAATTGACAAATAAAAAATGGATATATTTATAGGGTACAATATGATGTTTCAACACATCTGTACATTGTGAAATAACCAAATCAGGCTGATTAACAAATCCATCATGAAGCCCAAGTATGAGGATCAATGAACCAAACTCCTTGTAAATGCTACCTACACAGAAAATCTGTCAATCTCTGAAGGAGAATTGTCTCCTTCACTGTGACTCTGAGCACATAACCTACTAGTGCTACTCCAGGGCTCCAGGCTTCATCTTCTCTTGATTTCCTACTCTTAGTTGATTGCCTCTCTCTCTGTCTCTCTCTCTCTCCCACCCCCCCCCCCACACCTGATGATTATAAATTTGTTGTTTGTGGTTCTAAAGGATTCAGAGAGGATTCTGGATTCCTCTCTGGAAGGAAAGGAATTTAGATTCAGGATTCTAAAGTCCATGGCCTAAGTAAGTGTCATAGATGACTGAGAATCCGATGAAAGGCATGAACACATATTCCCTAAGAGAGAAACAGGAAACAGGAACACATGCTCTAAATCACCTTGAACAGTTTCAGGCATTTCCCAAAAGCTCCTCCATTCATCCCAGGACAATACGGATAGGTCACGACGTGCTTGCTAGCACACATGCTCACACATCTCTCTCTTCCCATCATCCTGGAATTCTCATGGATAGTGTTTCTAACTCATTCCTTTCAGATACATTAATCTGTGAACTGTAAATGATGTAAACACTATAAAATCCCACAAATTCGGTGTAACTGTTTAAACAGCCTGTGTGAGTTAGGAAAACTAATTTCAGAATCTTAGAGATAATCTATACTGATCTTATTTTGTGACATGTCTACAGGATCCTTAGAAAGTACACTCAAATTTTAAAATGGACAGAGTTTCCCTAAGTACTTACTGAATTCATTTTAAAGAAATACTACTTCATTACTTGCAGCAAAATGGATAAATTCATGCAATTTCTGAAAATACTCAAAAACCTTACTTTCCTCTCCCCACCCATCAGATGTTCTATTGAATTTAGGACTGGTATTCCAGCTACATCAACTAAATATTCTCCAGTTCAGGATACTTGCTTGTATGGGGACACGCTCTATCACTTGCTTAAACTTGTTTTCCTTCAGTGTGTCTGAGGGCTTCTGATAAATAGTTGTTTCCCTAAATTGACACTTTAGACACGGTCCACAGAGCAATATATTGTAACTGAGATGCTCGCAAAGAAACATGTTTATCTCACTGGCAAACCCACATGACCAGCAGGCCTAGCCATGTGTCTTCTTCAGTATCTCTCTATTCACAATTGGGTTTTTCCACAGACCTCACCAGATGGCTGAGGCCATTCAATAATTATCATTGACATTGAACATTATTTGTAATTTAATTTTGAGCTATTTTAATTAACTATGCCTATAATTATAATTATGGAAGTTGTAATCACCTCTTGGGTGCTGGTGGTAGGAGAGGGAGTACATGTGAAACTTCATACCTTCGTTACCTTACTTAGCTCACAGATGCCTCTGAGGTAGATATTGTCATCCTCATTTTGTTGCTAGGGGAACCATGTTCAAGGAGATTAAAAAATAGTATGGCAGAGTTACAAGGATCCTTTCCGTCTAGAGCCTGGTCTATTCAGAAATATTTGACATATTATGGAATTCTAATTTAGGTAGACTCTCTTTATTTTTGCTACCCATACATAGATGTCTAGGATTTCTGTTCTGGCCCCCCCTGCCCTTCACATTTCTGTCTATCCAAACAGGCAGCATGGAGGCTCTTGCCAAAAACCGGTTCTTCATAATTCTCTTTATTCACCATGTTTTTATAGGTAATTAAGACTTTATTAAAAGTATTTTGAAAAAATTCACATATGCCCTTTTAAGTAATTACTTCTTCTTCTTCAAACAGTAGATATAGAAAGAAAACACAGGCTTTATCCCCACAAAAAACCAAGTTCAGTGTTAGTAAGCTATTGTATAAGAACACAGACTCTATGGAACCAACCAGCCTTGGGAAGTTAGGTGACCTCCATTTTTACATCCGTGATGCAGAATAAATAACAGCACTGTGTTAGTTTCTTTGCATGTCCATAACATATCACTATACAGTGGCCTAAAACATTAGATGTTTATTATCTAATAGTTCTGGAGGCTATAAGTTCAAAATTGATGTGTCACCAGAGCCATTCTCTCTCTCTCTCTCTCTCTCTCTCTCTCTGAAGGATCCAGTGGAAAATACGTTCCATACCAATCAATCTCTTAGCTTCTGGTGTTGTTAGAAATCAGGGTATTCCTTGGTTTGCAGACACATCACTTGAATCTGTCTACCTCTGTTGTCATTTGCCATTTTTTCTGTGTGTCTGTTTCTATCTCTTCTTTTCCATGAAGACACCAGATACACTGGACTAGAGCCCACCCAAATGTAGCATGACCTCATGTTATGTACACAACTTCCACAAAGACCTGGTTGGGGTAGTCACAGATCCCAAGGGTTAGGACTTGAGCATATTTTCTGGAAAGGACACAATTCAATCTATAATAAGTGTACATATTATAAAATTATGGCCTTTAAATGGGATAATGCCCATCAAGCCTTTAGTAAATAATAGGCATTCAATAAAATTAGCTAATGTGATAGTTGATAATGCTACAGTTGTCTCTGAGACATCAGGTAAATGATTTAGCTTCTCCAAGTCAGAGTATTCATTCATAAAAAATGGGGATATAATGCTTATTTCAAAAAGCTATTGGGAGAATGGAATATCATAATTTAATACTGGGCCCAGTGACGAACATGAAAGGCACTTAGTGTTAAGGATCATCTTTATCCTAAAAGAGAATCCATGATGAGGTGAACAGGCCATCTCTGGGCAGTCACAGTGTCATCTATTAACCTTTTTTAGAAGGGCAGTTTGGCCTCTTTCCCAGGCCTCACTAGTGTCTGCTGTCTCAGTGACTTTGATCTTCTCCTGCCCTGGGAAAGGAGGTGTTGTGGAAAACACATCATTTCCCCAGGGAGCATCCTTTGGTTTGGAGGCACTGACTTGGGGACCACTCACACAGAGCTCGACTGAGCAAAGTGAGCAGGAGACATCTGTTTCTTTGGTTTTGTTTGTTCATTTTCTATTAGGTCATAACTGTGTACATTACTGCAATTATGGGGTACAATGTGCTGACTCTATATACAATCTAGAATGTTCACATCAAACTGGTCAACATATCATACATCTCACTTATTCAATTGTTGTGTTTAGACATTTATAGTCTACTTTTAATATATTTGACATATGCTTGCAATATACACGGTAGGTAAGGTCCCACCGATTACCCTCCCCCCACCCATCCCCCTCCTCTTTGTACTTCCTCTATTCACCCCATGCATGCAAAGGCCACCAAACCAGTGGGTCAGCTGGTTAACATGATTGGGCTGGCATTAGCTGTGTCTTTATCATTCTTTTACACATTGACATGCTATTCATTGCTAACACTATTTCTTAACCTAACCTAGGTTTTCTATCTTTGGAGGCCCCAGCATCCCTTGAGAGGTAAAGAAGCCTTAGATGCATCTGACTTCCTAAGGTGCAAGGAAAAAGATAAAGGAAAGACACACCTGCTTAGTGGAAGCTTTAGCCAAGAATTGCTATTCATCAGACCCATGATCATCACTAGGTGCAGACTAGGCTGAGAAAGATAAATAGCTCTCCACTAGGCAGACACATTCTAGCGACAACTCGACCTCAGGAAAGGAAGAACAGGAAATTTTGGTGCACAAAGCTGTCTCCATCATAATCCTTTCTCTCATGAGTTTTCTACCTATTTCTATTTCTTTCTCTTTAAGCTACAAAGATGGCCTTACAAAAACAATTTTAGATACATACTATTCCCTCTCTCTCTTTACACTGTTTTGGAAAATTGATCCTCTTTCCAGAACTTCAGCCACTGCCTCTGCATAAAACCTCTAGATAAAATCTCTAGCTCCACCCCCTCCGAGCTCCATCCCAGATGCTCCAGCTCCTGCCAAATGCCTCCTACTTTTGGCACTGACCCCTCTACCTGAAACTGTCCTGGCCAAACCTTTATTTTCCAGTCCCTTCTCTAAGCCTGTTCCTCGGTCACTTACACTTTAGGTTTTAAAAACAAAAAGCCTCACTCATGAACTAATGCTAAGTGTTCCCTCTCGTGAATTCTTTTTTTTTTTTTTTTTTTTACTTAATTAGATCAGCTTTAAAACAAAGACAAAGAAAGTAGAGAGGCTAGTCTAGTGCATGTGTAGTTTCCATGAGAAAGATGAGAGGAGGCAAGGGAGCAAACATTAGGCCGGAGAGCCTCTGCTGTCAGCTACAAGGTGGTGCTACCAACTCCTCGTA
>CAUYQV010183143.1:0-16819 GCA_963574575.1 Galagoides demidoff
CCCCCTGGGTAGAGTGCTCTAGCATCACAGCTCACAGCAACCTCCAACTCCTGGGCTCAAGCGAGTCTCCTGCCTCTGCCTCCCAAGTAGCTGGGACCACAGGCGCCCGCCACAACGCCCGACCATTTTTTGGTTGCAGCCATCATTGTTGTTTGGCGGGCCCAGGTTGGGGATTCAAACCCGCCACCTTAGGTGTACGTGGCTGGCGCCTTAGCCAATTGAGCCACAGGCGCTGAGCCTTTTGAGCTACTTCTAAACCTAGATTGGTTGGGTGATTTATTCCCTTCTTCAACTGTCTTAAAGGAATGAGGTCACAAAAACTCACAGGTGAAAGCACTAGCCCACTTCTTTATTCCTAAAAGCATCTCTTGCAGACTTTTCCCTTAAATCCATACATTCCTCCTCCTGCGTCAAGTTCATCCCCTCTTGTGCACAAACCAGGACCAGCAAGAACACGCACCTGTCCTCTGCGCCCTTCCCCTTACTGTAACAACCGCACTGGTGTGTTTTTCTTTCCAGTTGACTGTTCACAGATTTTGCTTGCAAGACCTGCTCTATCAGTCTGGGCCCAGTCAGCAGAGAGAAACCACATAATAATTCAACAGGAAAAGTTTAATAGGAACAATAACTAACTCCCCCTCCACCCCTGAAAAAAAAAATGACTAACTCCCACAGGGATTGAAGTAATGAAGAACTAGCTAGGGAGAAATGAGGAAATTCAAAGGATATGGGAATAGCCAACCGGAGGAGCTGCTACCGCTGGGGCTGAAAGCACCTGAGGAAGACCCCCACAGCCTGCCCCCAGGGGCGGCATGGCCGCACCTCACTGAAGGCCTGGGCCGTTACCAGGAGGCTGCACCAGCAGAGCTTGCTGGAGACTTGCCATCTCCCAAGTGTTGGCATGTTTAATTCGGCGATATTTAAAAATTACATTTGTAAATACTGCCAAATATCTGATCTCACCGGGGAAGTCTTTATGCATTGGGAAGACGTCAGTCACCACGACAGATACAAAGTTTTCTAAAATTCCAGTGTTTGCTTGAAAGCTCACATTTTTTCATTGGCAACAAATACTGTCAGTTGTTCTTGATGTGAGAAGCTCATTTTGTTTACGGTGAAGAAAATGTTGGGTGAGGTGGGTGGATTACTTGAGCTCATGAGTTCAAGACCAGCCTGAGCAAAATGTGAGACCCCATTTCTACTAAAAATAGAAAAGAAAAAAAAAGGCTTGGCGCCTGTGGCTCAATCAGCTAAGGCGCCAGCCACGTACACCTAAGGTGGCGGGTTCGAATCCCCAGCCTCGGCCCGCCAAACAACAATGATGGCTGCAACCAAAAAATGGCCAGGCGCTGTGGCGGGCGCCTGTGGTCCCAGCTACTTGGGAGGCGGAGGCAGGAGACTCGCTTGAGCCCAGGAGTTGGGGGTTGCTATGAGGTGTGATGCCATGGCACTCTACCCAGGGGGATAGCTTGAGGCTCTGCCTAAAAAAAAAAAACAAAAAAAACTATGAGATAATAAGTATTTGTTGTTCTAAGCTGCTAAATTTGAGGTAACTTTTGGGAGTACACAGCAATACACAATTAATAGAAAACACTCTCTGTCAATCCCCAGGCCTTGGAGCAAAAATTCTTCTGTATTCTTGACCAACATAAAAGAAATTTCTACTCAAGTGTTGGCTCTGTGGCAATAACAGTACCTGTCTCATCAGATTGGAAGGATTGAGCAGGTTAATGCATAGAAAGCACCTAGTGTGAGCCTAGTACATAGTAATCACTCAATGGATTCTATTTACTAATATTATACAAAACATAGGCCTATGAGTGGCTGCTCTCGATCTTAGAGTACAACATAATGAATGAAGACTTAAGCTTGAGGGGGCAGGGAAGGAAATCCTAAGGCATCTTCCCTACTCCTCGTAGCCCATAGGGAGCAAGCTTCTAGCCGCTGTAGCTCCCTTCCGTGGGAGCAGAAGGAGCAGGTCAGAGGAGGAACATCCCCTTTTCTTGGTCCCTAAGTTGACTAAAGCAGTGTATAAAGGTAGAAAAAATGTACTAAAAAAAAAAAAAAAAGAAGGAAAGAAAAACAACAGGGGAGTAGGTGGTTGAAGTCATGTTCATCTGCTTCTTAACTTTGCCCTGGGACTACCTGATTTCTTGTTAGCTTTCACTGAGCCAAACAGAAGCTGTTCTCAGAAATACTCCTATTGTGCTCAACCACGTGCTCTATAGCTTGCAACAAAGCACAGATTTATTGGGGGTTTTTTGTTGTTGTTGTTTGTTTTTTTTGAGAGAGAGCCTCAAGCTGTTGCCCTGGGTAAAGTGCCATGACATCACAGCTCACAGCAACCTCCAACTTCTGAGTTCAAGCAATTCTCCTCCCTCTGCCTCCCAAGTAGCTGGGACTACAGGCACTGGCCAGAACACCCAGCCATTTTTTGGTTGCAGCTGTCATTGTTGTTTGGCAGGCCCGGGCTGGATTTGAATCTGCCAGCTCAGGTGTATGTGGCTGGTGCCTTAGCCGCTTGAGCCACAGGTGCCGAGCCAGATCTATTGTCTTTTGTCTGCTCATGGCTCAGGCCATCTCTAGTATGAGCTAGGCAGAAATGTGTAAGCTCTGGGAGTTGCAAGCCTTAAGGTTTATTATGACATCATTCATTTACAGGGGAACCACACACAAAGGGAAAGGTAGTTTGTGGAATACAAAGAACAAAGGGAAGGCTCTGATTCTAAAAGTTTGTCAATCGATGTGTCAAATTAAATTGATTAGGCAGACAATAAATTGAAGAACAATTAACAGCCACAAGTTGTCAGAGACAGACTAAAGTAAAATGGGTCAGTTGGAACAATCTAAGAACTAATGTAGCGAATGTGATTAGCATGCTAAAGTATTATTTATAAATACAGCAGATGTAAGTTTCATGATTTGTATCTGTTTTGATCACTATGATATTCTCAGTACCTACATTAGAGCCTGGCACCTAGTAGGTGCTTGATAAATATTCGTTAAATGAATGAATGAATGCATATGTGACTCAACATAGCTCGAGAAGCAGGGGTAAATTTAGAGAGACCTATTACTTAAGTATACACACTGATTTATTTTAATTTATACAATTATGATTCGTACTTTTTTAAGAGATGCTCTCCCATGTAACTCTGTAGTCAATGTGCATTAAGCATTCCACTTGGAGACTTGGTCAGGTTTCAAATTATTCCTGTCTCAAAATTTTGAGCTCTACGTACTAGTTAGACAAATTAGAAAGAGTGTTCTAGCTTTATAGAATGTAGATATAGAAGGAAAAGCAAGATGGCTGTTTAAAATGTTCTATGAAAAAATTATAGTTTAAATGCACAGATCAGCAGCAACCTTTTTTTTTTTTTTTGAGACAGAGTCTCACCCTATTGCCCTAGGTAGAGTGCCATGGCACTAGGGCCATGGCATTATCATAGCTTATAGCAACCTCAAACCCTTGGGTTCAAGTGATCCTCCTGCCTATGCCTTCCTAGTAGCTGGTACTACAGGCACCTGCTACAATGCCCAGCTAGTTTTTCTGTTTTTAGTATAGACAGGGTCTCACTCTTGCTAAGGCTGGTCTCAAACTCCTGAGCTCAGGCGATCCACCTGTCTCGGCCTCCCAGAGTGCTAGGATTGCAGGTATTTGCCACCTTACCAGCCAGCGACATATTAACATAGTAAGGGTTGTAAAGTACTATGTCTTTAAGGGGTAGAAATAATTCAACTGCCTAACACGTGGGCCCTCAAATGATCTACTCTTAGAGGAACTGCTTTGATAAGACCAACTGTTTCTCAGCCTAAGACTATAAGATCAAAGCATTTCTATTATTTTATTTGTATGAATAAAAAGGAAACCTAAGAAATTACAATATATCCTTTGCTATTCCTGGTATGGAAAAGAGAATTGAATTCTACTTGTTGACTAGAATTCCTTAGTTTCTACCTTTAGAACCTTGAATCATTTTAAAAATCTCTTGCTCAGTAAACCTATCTCTTTACATAAGGAGATCCCACAGCATAAAGTTCAGGTCGGAGTGCAGTTTGGACAGACGCTGTATTTACCCATCGATTATCCAGAGCCAGCTTAGTTTTAGCTTCTTCAGAGCTTGACTTGGGAACAGTACTGTCATCTGGAGCCGTTCTGTGCCGAATGACAGCCATCTGTTTTCCATGAGCCCTTTTTACTTGGACAAATAAAGCAATAACGCCACGTGAAAACCCATTAATTCACAATCCTTCAAAGGCACCCCCCCCTTGGAGTAGTAACACCTCTGACCGAAATTCTTTAAGTATCAAGGATGAATCATCTAGAGCAAACCCTGGAAGTCCTGAGAATGTCTATGCATTTCTAACAGGAAAAATCCTCTGATTCCTTTTTTTGGAAACATTTATCTTCCCATCTGTCTATAATTGGATTACTCAGATGATGCACAAAGAGTGAGTGAACAACTATTTACATGAACACCGGCTTAAAACATTAAATTTTGACCGTACGAGTACTGGCTTAAAATGATCTATGATTTGTTATAATCCTATTGTTATTCTTCTTCATAACATATTTCCTTACCTACTTAATAATCCACTATTTAAGTATTAGGGATTTGGGAGTGATGAATGAAAGAAGTGAATTTAATTCACTCATTCAACAACTTGTATTGTGCCTATCCTATGTTGGCCTGGTACCAGCAGAGGGATGCAGGGCTGATTTTATACTTTTTGAGGGGAATCCCTGTGGCTTTTCCACTTTCTTCCTCAATTAGAAGGTACCTGCATCTATGTATCTATCAATTAATTGATTTCTAATATTATATGCAGCATTGTATCCATTTACACTATAATTACTTTAAGGCCAGAGTTTCATGATTCTTATCCTGTGTACATTATAAAGTTTGGGCAATTATCCTGCAGCAAATAATTCTCCCCCACCCCCTTTTATTTTTATCAGGCAATAACTTGTTCTATTTTAGTCACCTTTTTAGTTCTCCCTCTGTCAAAGATTATTTTGTCAAACAAATGTAACCAGAAAAATACATATTTTGAGGTTCAGTGTTACTATTATCACAGTGTTATAAAAGTTGCCACTTTAATAATATTGATGAAATAAATAACAATGATTGAGAAGCAGCCAGTTCCCCAGGCTTCCACACACCATCACTGTTTTAAACAAACAAACAAAATAAAGCAGGTTGTGAGAAAGTTCCAACATCAAAAAGGAGAATCACAAAGGGAAAGGTTTATAGCTTTGATCCTGCCCTGCCTTTGAGAAAGCTCTCTAGAGAGCAAAGGGCAAGAGGGTGGCTCCTGCTTTATAAAAGAAGCCTCCCGAACCACGAAGAATGCGGGGAAGAGAAATAGATTTTAGTACACACACCCCTATATGTACATACACACACATACATGTGTGTGTGTGTATATATATATATATAATATAGTATAAGTACTAATATATCTGAGGGAAAGTAATGGGGAGCTTTGGGGGAAGGAAAGGGAAACGATGTGTGAATCTCCTCCCTCCTCAGGACTTTGAAAGTTTCTACTTGGCTTTTTGAAGTAAGCACCTCGCTGAAGGGAAAGCAGTCAGAAAGAATTCAGACCTGGTGACCCTGCTTCTTTTGGTTGTTGTTGTTTCTTTGCTTTGTTTTACTTTTTTCTTCCTTTTAGTTTGTCTCCCATTAAGTACCAGAACAAGATGGAAACTTTCTAGACAAAGGGTAGGTCAGGCTGGGTTGACGGCTCACACTGGTAATCCCAGCCTGACCTACCCTTTGTCTGAAAAGAGTTAGGAGGCCACAGGTTTGAGGCCAGTCTGGTGACATGGCCAGATAGCCAGAGAGGCACACACCTGAAGTCCTAGCAGAAGTGGGAGCATCACTTGAACCCTGGAGGTTGAGGCTATAGTGAGCTATGATTGCACTACTGCACTCCTGCCTGAATGACAGAGAGAGACCCTGCCTCTGAAAAATTTAGGGCTTGTAATTTGGAAAAGAAAACAGAGGCACTCTGGGTTTTTACTTATTCCAACCACTAAAGTAGCAGTGTAGTGAGAGCATAGACTTTCTCACAGCCCCAACCCCACAGCTCAAAGAATATTTCTTTGGCCAGACGTGCTGGCTCACGCCTGTAATCCTAGCACTCTGGGAGGCTGAGGCAGGTGGATTGCTTGAGCTCAGAAGTTCAAAACCAGACTGAGCAAAAGCAAGACCTCTACTAAAATAGAAAAACTGAGGCAAGAGGCTATCTTGAGCCCAAGAGTTGGAGGTTGCTGTGAGCTATGACACCACAGCACTCTACCCAGGGCAACAGCCTGAGACTCTGTTTCAAAAAAATTTTGTTGATCCTCAAAAAATATTTGTTAGTTGAATAAATGCATAAACTGAAGGGTCAATCAATGAGGTCAATGAGTATGGAGTGTTTTCTGTGTGTGGTGGAGAATGCAGGAAAGAACATAATAACTACTGCCCACAAGAAACTCTGTAACCAGATAGGGACACAAAGTTAACAATCATAAAGTAATTGAGAAACAATAAATAATAGTGGCAATTATGAAAGTTGGGTTATGAGTTAGTCAATCTGTAATGTTGCCAGGATGCTTGGAAAGCAGAGTAATGATGCTGAGGTGGGCCTTAAAGAACTGCTAAGATTTAAATAACCCTGCCTACTTACTAACCCTATTTCTCCAAGTGGCACCTTGAGGGTCCTAGGGCACACCCTCAGAACCTCTATAGCTGTTCAAATAATTAAAGAATTTTTAATTTCCTAAATTCTTCTATTAGAACTACCCATAAGAGTAACATTGTTTTCCTTAGGGATGGAAGAGGAAAGATAGAGAAATACTATGGTGACCATATATTTGGTGCTGCAACTCCAATATAATAGGATATCCCATTTGAGATTGAGACTCTATTGAAAAATCTGTGCTTCACTATAAGGGTATATGGCACACCTTTTGGGTGCAGGACACAACTACAAGAGGGACTCTACCTAACAAATGCAAATATTAATCTAGTTGTTTGTACCCTCACAGTAACCTGAAATTGAAAAAGAAAAATCTGGGGTGGTGCCTGTGGCTCAGTGGGTAGGGCACCGGCCCCATATACCGAGGCTGGAGGGTTTAGGCCTGGCCCCAGCCAAATTGCAATAGAAAAATAGCCGGGCACTGTGGTGGGCGCCTGTAGTCCCAGCTACTCAGGAGGCTGAGGCAAGAGAATTGCCTAAGTCCAGGAATTGGAGGTTGCTGTGAGCTGTGTGACTCCACAGCACTCTACTGAGGGCATTAAGTGAGACTCTGTCTCTACAAAAAAAAAAAAAGAAAAGAAAAGAAAAGAAAAATCTGTGCTTGATAAATACTTGCAGTCTAGGTGTGGTGGCTCATGCCTATAACCCCAGGCTGAGGCAGAAGGATGGCTTGAGCACAGGAGTTCGAGGTTACACTGAGCTATATGATTGCACCACTACACTCCAGCCCGGGTGACAGGGTCTCACTCGGTCATATGTAAATAAATACATATGCAAACACACTTGCAAATTGTCTGATCCCATTGCTCTGGTCTCACTTGTCACAAATAATGAGTTATTGTGATACAAAGTGGACTCCAGTCCTCTGCTTTAATGAAGACCTCAGGAAAGTTAGCTTTCAAAGAAAGTTTTGCTGACGATTTAAAGTCCCATGGGGGTTGCAAATTGATCTCCAGGTAGTCCTTATCAGATAAATATCAGAAGATCAATGGGTGGAATGCATCAAGGCTCTTCTGTTTGTCTAATCTGAATAGAGGGAGGACATAGACCTGAACTGACAGGGAGGGATTCTCCAGCTTCTCAGAAAGATTTTGTGAGATGAACATACTAACTGCCATAACCTGTATTCTCCCAGGTGTTACATGTATTATTTTTTACAGAAATATGCTTGAATGGCGAAAATTGTTTTCTTTTTCCTTTTTTTTTTTTTGTAGAGACAGAGTCTCACTTTATTGCCCTCAGTAGAGTGCCATGGTGTCACACAGCTCACAGCAACCTCCAACTCCTGGGCTTAGGTGATTCTCTTGCCTCAGCCTCCTGAGTAGCTGGGACCATAGGCACCCACCACAATGCCCAGCTATTTTTTTTTTTTTTTTGTCATTACAGTTTGGCCAGGTCAGGTTCAAACGCACCACCCTTGGTATATGGGGCCAGCACCCTATCTACTGAGCCACAGGCACTGCCCTACTTTTTTTTTTTTTTTTTTGAGACAGAGTCTCACTATGTCACTCTCAATAGAGTGCTATAGCATCACAGCTCACAGCAACCTCTAAATCTTGGGCTCAAGAGATTCCCCTGCCTCAGCCTCCCAAGTAGCTAGGACTACAGGTGCCTACTACAATGCCTGGCTATTTTTTCTCTTTTGGTTGCAGTTGTCACTGTGGTTTTTTTAGCTAGCCCAGTTCGAACCTGCCAGCCTCAGTGTATGTGGCTAATACCCTATCCACTGAGCTATGGGTGCCACCAAAACATTTTTTCTTTAGACAAAGTCTCACTTTTCATCCCTGTAGAGTACTGTCACATCATAACTCACAGCAACCTCAAACTCTTGGGCTCAAACAATCCTCTTGTCTTAGTCCCCCCAGTAGCTGGGACAATGGACACCTGTCACAATACCTGGCTATTTTTGGAGATAAAGTCTTACTCTTGCTCAGGCTGGTCTCGAACTCTTGGGCTTAAGCAATCCACCCACCTCAGCCTCCCAGAGTGCTAGGATTACAAGTGTGAGCCACCATGCCTGGCCTTAAACATTTTTTTTTCTTCTTTGTTGGCCTCTTGTTTTATTCCTAGACCAGCAGTTCTCAACCTGTGGGTTGTGACCCCTTTGGGGGTTGAACAACCTTTCCACAGGGGTTGCCTAATATCAAATATTTACATTACAATTCATAACAATAGCAAAAATTACAGTTATGAAGTAGCAATGAAAATTATTTTATGGTTGGGGGTCAGCACAACATTAGGAACTGTATTAAAGGGTCACAGCATTAGGAAGGTTGAGAACCACTGTCCTAGACTGTTCTTAAATCAGACTTCAGATAAAGTTCAGTGTTTGCTATCTCAAGAATAGGCTTTGCCAAATTTAATGGAAAAATGGGGTCACGCCAAAACTTCTGGAAGACCCTGAAATGAAAGCAGTGTATAGTACATTTTTCTAAAACTCTGTGTTTTATGCTGCTCTTTAAAAAAATAAAATAAAAAGACAAATCTGTTTGAAAAACAATCAGCCAGCCTGAGTGCAAGATCTCATCTCTACAAAAAAATTTAAAAATTAGCTGGATGTGGTAACACATTCCATAGTCCTACCTACTCAGGAGGCTGAGTCAGGAGGATGACTTGAGCCTAGAAGTTTGAGGTTGCAGTAAACTATGATGACACCACAGTACTCAAGCCCAGGCAACAGAGACCCCGTCAAGGAAGGAAGGAAAAATATGTGTAGAGGAAAAGATACGTAACAAATGCACGACATAGCTTAATGAGTCATTACTGTCTAAGGCAAACAGCTTTGAAACAACTATCTGGGCCAACACAGAGAACTCTGCCAACCCAATCTCCACCTCAGCTCTCTATAGGCTTATTTCAATCAATGGCAACTTTTAATCTGGGTATCAAAATGATCCTTGCTTTCTTTACAGTATTATCACCCATGTGTAATAAAATATTGTGTGCATCCTAGACTATTATTTTGTTTATTAAAAATTTTCTTTTGAATCTTTTAAGTTCTTCTTCCACTTCTTTTCTTTATACCCTACCTGTTGAAGAACTCAGACCTTTTACACTCTGAATGTTGCTGACTCTACACCCATGGTGCCATCCAACAAGTTTCTCTGTTCTTATTTCCTGCTATTGGCAGCTATATCCAGGAGTATGATCGGAATCAGTTTTGATCCTTTGGGAAGACTAGGTGATGGTATTTTCTTTCACATGGAGACAGATCTGGTTTCTCTCTCTTTTTGTGAAGTCAGCAGCTATTGATGTTCAGTGCCTATATTTATTAAATCATTTGGAGTTAAACTGTGGTGACATAGTATCATTTCTTTTTATATTATTTAAAAATTTTTTTAATGTCTCCTCTTTTTAACTTTTTTTTTTTAGACAGAGTCTCATTTTGTCACCCTCAGTAGAGTGCCATGGTGTCACAGCTCACTGCAACCTCAATCCTCTTGATTCAGCCTGCCAAGTAGCTGGCAGGCTCAGCTAGTTTTTAGAGCTGGGGTCTGGCTCTGGCTCAGGCTGGTCTCGAACTCCTGAGCTCAGGCAATCCACCTGCTTCAGTCTCCCAGAGTCCTGGGATTATAGGCATGAGCCACTGTGCAGGCCCTTTTAACTAATTAGTACAATGGCCTTGTTCATATAAAAAAGGTAAGATATTGGGCCGGCACAGTGGCTCATACCTATAATCCCAGCACTCTGGGAGGGTGAGGCAGGTGGATTGCCTAAGCTCAAGAGTTAGAGACCAGCCTGAGCTAGAGCAAGACTCCATCTCTAAAAAAATAGCCTGGAGTTGTCATGAGTACCTATAGTCTCAGCTACACAGGAGGCTGAGGCAAGAGAATTGCTGAAACCAAGAGTATGGGTTTGCTGTGAGCTATGAAACCACTACATTACACTCTATAGAGGACAACAAAGTGTGACTCTGTCTCAAAAAAGTAAATAAATAAAAAGAAAAATACAAATGCAGTTACTGAAAATGGGCAAAATTATTTCACATATTTTCTCCCCATTCTGGTATCAAATTGTCAGATGCATGACATACTGCACTCTCTCCTTTAGCCCTTATTTAGTCTTAAGTCCTACAGGTTATTATTAGGTTAACGCTCACAAGGAGTCATTATGTCAATGTCTCTTGTCACTTCAGTTGTTTAAAACTCATTCTCTAGTAGATTCTTCATGGAGAGAAAGTAAAACTATTCTCTGTGTGTTTGCATGTTGATAAATGTTTAATGCTTCTTGTACTTGAAGTTCAGCTTAGCTGTATATAAAATCCTTGGCACACATTTGAGTGTCTTAAATATGTTACTCCATTTTTGTCTGGCAGGAGGTATTGTTGACAGATTTGATAACCTGTGTTTATCTCTAAAATCACATGTTCCTTTTGCCTAATTCCCTAAGGGATTTTTTTCCCCTTTTTCTTCAAAGTCCAATAATTTTACTAAATCATATCTTGGTGTTGGTTGTTCTAGATGGCTATTCTCAGATCCATGGTGTGCTCTTTAAGTGTTTAATTAATTTTTTTTTATTTCAGGAAAGGGTATTTAGTATTTGTTCTGTTCTTTTTATTTCTTTTGGTTGGGGGGGAATCTCCTATTATTTATATGTTAGATCTTCTTTGCCTCTATTTTTTTACTTTCTATTAAATTGCCTCTATCTCTTAACTTTTTTTTTGAGACAGAGTCTCACTACGTCACCCTGGGTAGACTGCTGTAGCATCATAGCTCACAGCAACCTCAAACTCTTGGGCTTAAGTGATTCTCTTGCCTCAGCTTCCCAAGTAGCTGGGACTACAGGCACCTGCCACAATGCCTGGGTATTTTTTTGTTGTTGTTGTTACAGTTGACATTGTTGTGTAGCAGGCCCGAGCACGGAACCTGCCAGCCTCGGTGTATGTGGCTGGCACCCTACTCACTGAGCTATGAGCACCGAGCCTATCTGTTAACTTTTTGATTTTATAAATTCTTATTCTTTTCACCTTCTAGTTCTCTTACGATACACATATTATCTGTATGTTTATTCTCCTATGTTCTTTTCTAGTTAAGGCCTTATTTCTAAAATAATTTTTTCTTTTTTTGTTCTGAAGGTGTCACCTCATTTTTATGCTTTTAATTTGACTTATAGAATTATCATGTCTTATATTTAAATATCTTTTATCCTATTGTGAAACTAAAGGTTGCAATTGACTTGTTCTGTGGACACATTTCTAGTGTACTCCTATTGTCTGAAGTGATGCCATTCTGCTTTTAATTTTTGCATAGTAACTGATTTGTTGCTCATTTTTATGTGAAAAGAGTTTTCCTGAACTCTTTTGAGAAGGATGCATGATTGGGGTTAACTTTACTAATTCCAGAGAGCTACCTCTTTTGTTACGTTCATTAAGTATTAAAACATTAACCGTTTTCTTTCTAAAATTTTCTAGCCATGGATCTTCTTTTCTTTATCTCTGTTGTCTTTATCCTGATCAATTTTGAATCCGTTGCCAGAAGTCTGGATCAGGCTCTATTCTGGACAAGAGACCTGATTCATCAGTTTTATAAGTTTATTGGGGCCAAACTGTTTTAATTCCTTCCATCCTCACTGTAGACTTTTTGCACTTATCTGCTATTGTAATGGGAGAAAATGCTTCCCAATTTTAGCTGCTGTTCCCAAATTGGTCTGATGTACTTTCTACTCACTAAATGACTGTTGGCTACTTTTTCTACTCTCTTCTCGGGTTCATCAGGGATCCTGTTGCTTTCCACCCCCCTCCCCCACCAGCATCCCCCACACATAGCAGATCTTGGGGATGTTGGTAATTTGCTCTCATATGCCTGGACAGTCATCCCCTCTTACCCAAGGGGAACATGTTTCAGAACCTCCAGTGGATGTCTGAAGCTGGATAGTACCAAACCCTATATATACATTATGTTTTTTCCTACAGATACACACCCAGTTTAATTTATGAATTAGGTACAGAAAGAGAATAATATAAAATAATCATAACAATGTACTCTAATAGAAATTATGTGAATGTGATCTCTTTCTCTCTAAATATTATTTTGCAGTACCATAGGTAATTGAAACTGTGGAAAGCAAAACCATGGATAGAGGGAGAACTACTGATATTTCAGGCTTCTGAGGAAACTTTATCACCTAATTTTATTATAAATATTTTTGGTTTTGCTATCTAATTGCTTTATTTGTTGCCTGGGGGTTTGAAGATACTAAAAAACTATTTTACTGCTATCATCGTCCCAAGAATCTTCTTAATCCTAATACATCTTTTAGATGTATATTTAAAGCACAACAGAAATATCCTGCACACAGCCCAAAAGAAGATGCCATCCTGGCACAGCACGTTGCATCATAGATCTTAGAACTAGACAAAGCCTCAAGAGATCATCTGGTTCAACTCCCTGTGGTCAGCAGGAAAAGCACCAGTCCAAATTGGAATAAGTAGCAGGAGCCTCAGAAATAAAGGAGGAAATAGAACCTATTGCTGCTTAGTAGTTTTCAGTGTTGATGTTTTCTTTTCATTATTCATACAAGTAAAAATAAATATACTACACAATATTACTCATTCAAATTAAAATAAACACCCAAACAATTTAAAAGTACAAACATTAAGATTACATTACACTCGGATATGGATGAATGTTAAAATTTCTATATTATAATAGTTATAGTCATGAATTGGAAATCTTAACTTAAGATACCTGCTTTTTAGAACAAATCTGAAAATCAGCTAAAGGCAACATCCATTCAATTAGTTTGTGAATAGTTTTGTGAGTGAGCCAAAATATTTTAATGCAAATTCTTGTAAGCCAGCTAGGGAATAAATCTCTAGTGATGGTAAAATATTGAACTAACAAATGATAGGATTTGAAAAAAAAAAAAAAGAAAGAAAGAAAGACAAGTCTCCATAATAACAAAAAGAAATGACTATAATACAAGATGAAAATAACCTAAAAGTAAACAGAACATGTCATTAATACAGTCCTTCATTATCTAGCGTACCCTGTAATGGAGAAAACACAAGTGTAATTCTGTTATCTTACCATAGGCAGTAGGCACACACTGTAAAATCTATCTCTTCATTTTCTGGTTGAAAAGATCATTGTAGAAAAAGCCTGCCAGGGAGTAGAGGTCATGCTGATTTATTGGCAATTAAACCTGCAGGATTTCTGCACTCCCTTCAAAACAAAGTATCTGAGGCTATTCAGCCAAGATGATTACATAGTGGGCTGTCTACTAAAACCCAGGAGTCTTTCTGTGAGTGCACAACAGATACAATTGACTTGGCTGTATTTAGAAAATTACTGCTATTTTCTGTGCAGATTTTTGCTGTATCTTCCTCAAATCTCAGCCCAAAGAATTACCTTGTTAGTGAATTTAATAAAGCAGAATCTTACCAAGTGATATATAATTCAGATCGTTAAGTATAAGAACTGTAGTAAAAATATGGATGTGGGCTTGCTTAAAGCAAATGAATTAGTTATTACTGAGTCTATATGATCTGTCTATGGTGCCTTAGCCCTACCTTTCTGAAATGTTGACTAGTTTGGGGAGTTTAATACTCAAAATGAAGGATCCATGTCATGTCTAGACACAACCTGAGTTATTTAGGTTAGCTGTTTAAACCATGGATGTGATTTATATACAGACATGTCCACTTGTCTGTGACAAGTGATGGTGACAGACAGGTTGAGGAGCCGGAATGATGGGATCTCAGCAAAATAGGTAGGTAGGAAAGAAAAGAGGGTAGGATAAGGATAGAGAAAAATCAAGTCAGTGTTTCTGCCCCCACCTACTGGGATGAAACTAACTCTACCTCAGCTAGTTATTTTAGAGACAAGAATCTGGCCACTGTGTTGTATGTTGTACCTTATATAACCACCTGCCTCAGGCTCTAGCCTCCATCATCCTAGCTTTTTCATCCTCCCTGCTGGGCCTGTATGATTAAGTCCCATTTATTCATCCATCCTCCATTTAATAAATATTTATTGAGACTTTAATATGAATGTGTGCCAATGAATGTGTTATGATTCTAGGCCCTTGCAATATACCATGTCTTTGTAATGTATTTTTTTTTACATTTAGGGAAAATTTTAATAAAGTACAAGTCTTTTATACCGAAATGTAACAAGTCAATAGTGAAATAATCAAAGAAATGAAAAAAATGAAATAGATCAAAAGTCCAAGGGTAATAATTTGTTAAGATCATAATTCTCCACAAATTGATATATAAATGCAATTCAATCTCTTCAAATTCACAACTGTCTTTTTTATAGAAATTGATAAGCTCAACTTACATTCTACATGTAAATTGAAATGAACCTAAATATGCAACACAATGTATAAAAAATTAAATTGGATGACAAACAGTTCCTCATATCAAATCCTGCTACAAAGTTACAGTAATTAAGTCTGTGTGGTACTAGCATAGATAGATTTATGTCAATCAAGTAAATAGATTTGGAAGACCAGTAATAAGCACCTTAATTTATGATAAATTGATTTTGGCAAAGGGGCCATGAAAATTCAATGCAAAATACACTATTTTCAACAAATGATGACAGAAAAATTTGACATGCAAAAGAATGAAGTGGGGTTCCTAACTCAAATTATTCTCAGATGGTACTCTAAATGAATTAGATACCTAAATTTAAAACCAAAACTGCAAAGTTTAAAGAAACATTGGAATACTTCTTTGTGATCTTGAATTAGGCAATGATTTCTCAGGCTACATTATTTTATTTATTTATTTAGTTTTTCCTGAGACAAAGTCTCATTATGTTGCCCTCAGTACAGTGCTATGGCGTCATAGCTCACAGCAACCTCAAACTCTTGAGCTAAGCAATTCTCTTGCCTCAGTCTCCCAAGTAACTGGAACCACAGGTGCCAGCCACAATGCCCAGCTATTTTTTTTATTGTTGTTGTCATTGTTGTTCAGCAGGCCCAGGCCAGGTTCAAACCTGCCAGCCTGGGTGTATGTGGCTGGTGCCCTAACCACTGAACTACAGTTGCTGAGCCTTCTCAGCTACATTAAAAGCACAATTAAGAGAAAAAAAATATGGGCTGTGCCCGTAGCTCAGTAGGTAGGGCACTAGCCACATACACCCAGGGTGGTGGGTTCAAACCCAGCCTGGGCCTGCTAAATAATAATGACAACTGTGACAAAAAAAAACAGCTGGGCATTGTGGCAGGCACCTGTAGTGCCAGCTACTTGGGAGGCTGAGGCAAGAGAATCGCTTAAGCCCAAGAATTGAAGGTTGCTATGGGCTGTGACACCACGGTACTCTACTGAGCGTGACATAATTAGACTCTCTCAAAAAAAAAAAGAAATATATATATATGCCAGGAATGGTGTAATCCTAGCACTTTGGAGGCTGAGACACTCATACATGTGTTGTGTGTATATGGTGTAGAAATCATCTGCATATATCAGGGCTTGGAAAACCCAAGGTTGGATGTTCCTACAAGGCTCTCTTTTCTTTTCTTCTTTGCCCTCATCCATTTCTTAACCTTTCTGTCTGTCAAAGTCCCTGCTCAGGGCCTCCTCTGGAGGCCTTGCTTATCACAGGTTCCATATGTTTTTCCTTTCCCTCACTTCCCAAGGCCTTCCCTCACAAATGCTCATCAGGGAGGTGCATTTAGTGTTTCAGGACCTACAAGGTGGCTCTACATCATTATAATCAGCTGCTAAGAGGTGGGAACCATTCTAAGGACCTGCTGGCATCTCCTAGAATCTAGTGTCATATTCATGATGGATTTGTCATGTTCTTGAAGAGGTTAGTTAATTTTTTTTTTAAAGAAATTATGGACTCGGCGCCTGTGGCTCAAGTGGCTAAGGTGCCAGCCACGTACACCTAAGGTGGCGGGTTTGAGTCCCCAGCCCCGGCCCGCTAAACAACAATGATGGTGGCAACCAAAAAATGGCCGGGCGTTGTGGTGGGCACCCGTAGTCCCAGCTACTTGGGAGGCTGAGGCAGGAGACTCACTTGAGCCCAGGAGTTGGAGGTTGCTATGAGCTGTGATGCCATGGCACTCTACCCAGGGGGATAGCTTGAGGCTCTGTCTCAAAAAAAAAAAAAAAAAA
>CAUYQV010183147.1:0-30651 GCA_963574575.1 Galagoides demidoff
AAAAAAAAAATCACACCTAAAAAATTAGACTCAGAAAAATATCTGCAGCAAACATGACAAATTTATTTATTTATTTTGAGGCAGAGCCTCAAGCTGTGGCCCTGGGTAGAGTGCTGTAGCCTCACAGCTCACAGCAACCTCCAACTCTTGGGCTTAAGCAATTCTCTTGCCTCAGCCTCCCAAGTAGCTGGGACTATAGGCACCTGCCACAATGCCCAGCTATTATCATTATTATTATTATTTTTGGATTTTTGGTTGTAGTTGTCATTGTTGTTTGGCAGGCCCAGGCTGGATTCGAAGTCATCAGCTCTGGTGTATGTGGCTGGAGCCTTAGCCAACATGACAGATTTAATACCCAATACATAGAGAGGCTCTTATGAACTGAGAGAGAAAAAGATGATATTTTTCATACCATAATACAGACTGATAAAGGTAACATGCTGAAAATTATATGTCCTCTATTAAGCAGTATGAACCTTACTAATGTGTATGTATAAAAAACATATCTCATTAACAGTATTTCTCCTCGGGTACTAGAATCATGGCTGATCTCATAAAACATCATGGCATAGATCTCACGTACATGCACAACTATAGAAAAAAAATAACGAAACATGGTTCCTCCCTCGTCATCCTAAAAGACAGCCCAAGTAGCACGAAGGACAACACATCAACGGGAACAATACTTCAACTAGAAAACAGGACAGGGCTCGGCGCCTGTGGCTCAATTAGCTAAGGTGCCAGCCATGTACACCTAAGGTGGCGGGTTCGAATCCCCAGCCGGGGCCCGCCAAACAACAATGATGGCTGCAACCAAAAAATGGCCAGGCATTGTGGCAGGCGCCTGTGGTCCCAGCTACTTGGGAGGTGGAGGCAGGAGACTCGCTTGAGCCCAGGAGTTGAAGGTTGCTATGAGCTGTGATGCCATGGCACTCTACCCAGGGGGATAGCTTGAGGCGCCGTCTCAAAAAAAAAAAAAAAAAAGAAAACAGGACAGACTCTACATAGTACAGCATGCACTGTATCCTCCTTCAAAATCTGTGCTGTCTCAGACATAAAACCCTTCTAAACATGCATCTTGTCCAAAGAATTATACAAACTACCAAATTAATGACACTTCTTCTTTCGCTTGCTTCAAAGTCAGTCATCAGTATGACACCACGCCATCACAGTCTTCAGGAGTGTACAGACCTGCCTGCCCCTGCATGAAGAGTCAAGACCACTTCAGGTTTTAAGGTCTTACTGCACAGCATAAATGCCACATCTGGCCACCAGGTTCTGTTCCTGGGGTGCTTGTGGCATATGTCCTTGTGACATCACATCAAGAGACCCGCAGTGTATTCCTGCTACAGGCACAGCACTGTCCTCCTGGAAGCTATTTTCTCATAAAGGAGACACACAGCTCTGTGAACCCATGTGAACCCCTAACTTCACAAAGGGTCATTAATTTAATGGTGAGAAATGCCTCAAGGGAGAAGTACAGCTGGCCTAAACAGTGTGTTAGGAAGCAGTGGACTCTCCTCTGGAAGGGAGTGGCCAAAGATTCCATTTCTCAGGAGCAAGGGCACCTGAGAAAATCTGGCAGGTGTGCAGGACTCAGGGAGGCAAAGACGGGTAAAGAGAGAGTACAGAACCAAGGGAAGGATTCTGAACTCTGCGTTGTATATTCTGATTGACTGGAAGATGACAAGTTTGTTTCTTTCCTGATCTTGACTATGCTTGAATAGCCAAGGCTATGCAAGAAGTTCTTTAAGTATTCATATCACAAACAAAATTCAAAAACAGTAAGTCTGCCAACAATAAAGCAGACATAGAAGCTTTATGACTAACAATAGCCCAGTTCAGAGTTATTTTAAAATTGATTTCCTTTTCAGATACTTACAAACGTTTTTTTCACTTAGTATGAATTTACTTGTAAAACCTCCAGCACCACGCTGAGGACTTATTGTAATTTCATGATTACCAGGTGGAAGAGCTGGGATTTCAATATTTGTTCTCACTAATGGATAACAAGGATGGGACCTGCAATATAATAAGAAATGGAATTTTAATTAGGTGCAAAAATTAACAGTGGGGTTTTCATAAATATCTTGATTAGCACAAAATATACTGGAAAATGTTTTATGTACTCCCCCTCCACCGAAGCAAAAACATGACAGGTTGTGTTACATTTTAAGACTGAAAAAAGGAGAGTAATGGTAATTTTAATCAATGTGGTGGTAGGGAAAAATAATCAGATTGTACCAGAAAGTAAAGTAAATAGAGATGACTCTTCCCAGAAACATGGGCTGTTAGCACACACCGTTGGGAATCCCACCTCTACCACCCCTCTGTAGCCTTACATCCCACCACAGACACCCCACCCTCCACTGGGGACCAGAGCATCCCTCAGCTCCTCGGGTGAAGAGTGTGTTCAGCACACGATGCTTACGCAGGATGGAACCTGCTCCTGCACTTGGCTCTCCGTGTACTCTGAATAAAACTCCCTCTTCACTTCTGCTTTCAAAACACTTCCAGTTCCACATCCAGTGGAACAAACACCTAGTTAAACCAAGTGGTGTTTCCCTCTCTGGTTGTATATCCCTTTTTGTCTCTCTAGAACACGTTCACATTCTTTCTTTTTTTATTCATGGGCATTGCTAATGTCTCAGGACAATTTTAACAGGACCAGAGGGACCTTCCAGGCTGCCTGCATTCCTGCCCCCACCTAGTGCCCAGCACCCACCTCCACACTATTCACTTAAGACTTTGGACTTGAAAAGTCTGGCTCACCTCCTTGACCTCCTACAGTGAAGCTTCTTGAGGCACCAGCCATGTAAAACCACCTGACTTCTCCAAATCACGCCACTCTACAGGTTCAAGGCATTGTACCCAATATTCTCTTAGGACAGAATGTCCTTCTGTTCCTTTTCTGCTGAGAACACTGAGTAGCCTCCTCTGCCAGCCTTTCTGCACTCCCACCCTGCCTGGTCTCCATGCCCCACAGCCCTTCACAGGGAACCTCCATGTGACCCACAGCCTTGCTACCATTTGCCAAATATGAACTCCTCCAGAACTAACCTCCTGTCACTGTGGCCTGCGGTGGGCATTCCAGCCATGACTGAACTTTTCACGTTCCCCCTTTTGGACTAATAGGACTGCTCTTCCTTGTCCCTTTGAAGCAGGGTGTGGGCATGTGGCTTTACTTGGACACAGAAATTTGAGTACTAGTCACTCCTATTAGGTCAGAAAGGAAGCTCTGGAAGCCAGCACAGGCTGTGTCCCCTCTGCTTCCCCTGCCTCCACACCCAGTAATGCCTGGGGCCCTGTAGGAGAAACCAGCTGACCCCCAAAACACAGAACACAGGCAGGAAGTAACCCTTTGCTTTCATATGCAAGAAATAAGGAAATAAGAATTAAGGCTTGTTTCTGCAACACCACCTGACTGATAAATCACCCCAACACTTAGACTAATGTTTAGCAAATGTATTCTAAATAAGGAACAATCAAACTGCATTGAAACACACACTGATGCCTATTTACATCAGGACTACTCATAGCAAACTGGGACCGGGAGCAGCTTAGTGCTCTGCTGAGATTAGCAGTGGGAACTGTTCAGACGTGCAGGCTTACAACTGTCTAGCTCACTCCAAGATGACTTCAGAGGTAAAGTAACAGAGCCTGGCACTTGCCTCCCAATGCCCATTTCCTTCTTTTCCTTCATAACAGGAACCCCATGTTTACCAGGCACATTGCCACCCAACTGGAACATATTCCCAGCCACTAGTGCAGCTAGGTCTAGCCATCTGATAGGGTTCTGGCCAATGAGAGACGAGCAGAGGTGTGGTGTGGAACTTCTTGGAAGTCTCCTTTAACTGCCCTTCTTTTTATTTCTTGCTTCTTGAAATGCAGACATGATGGTGTTTCTCAAGTATCACCTTGAACCATGAGATCACATGCCAAAAATAGCACAGTAGCATGACAAGATGAGATACCCATGCCAGCCCTGCACTGCCTACCTCCAGACCTTGCACATGAGAGTAAATAACTGTCTGTTGAGCTACTGTTACTGACATTTCCTCTTAGGCAGAGCCAAACTTAAACCTGACTAAGGCAGATGCTAGTTTGGAGATCAGTAAAACTTCTGCACAGCAGCCGAGCACAGTAGAGAATCAATGTTTTGGCTAGAAGGGTTTGTTTTCATCTTGACTGATGTTAAGATTCAGAATTTTTTTTTTTTTTTTTGAGACAGATCCTCAAGCTGTTGCCCTGGGTAGAGTGCAGTAGCATCACAGCTCACAGCAACCTTTAACTACTGGCCTTAAGCTATTCTCTTGCCTCAGCCTCCCAAGTAGCTGGGACTACAGGCACCCACCACAACCCCTCCCAGCTAATTTTTCTGGTTGTAGTTGTCACTGTTGTTTGGCAGGCCTAAGCCGGATTCGAACATGCCAGCTCTGGTGTATGTGGTTGACTCCTTAGCCACTTGAATTATAGACGCTGAGTCAAGATTCAGAATTTTTAAGAAACAGCTAATAATTAGAACTTGATTATAAAAATTTCCAAAATAAAATGTTTATGTTCTAAAATAAAAGATAAAGAACATCTAGGTTGTAGTTGTGAGTTAAAGTATTTCCATTACCTGTTGTCAATACAAAGTTCATAAAGAGTACCACGGCCTGCTCCAGGGGGTGCTTTCCATGAACAGTCCCATACTTGTAAATTGTTAGTTGTACACTTCAAATCATGAGGAGTCCCTGGTGAGGTAGAAATAACACACACGACATACTTAATTAACTGCATTTCACTGTAAAAGGCCACCCCGTCAAACCATTTTCAGGCATAAGCACAAGCCGATGTGGCTTCAGAAGGCCCACATTCTTTGGGAAGAGATGACCCTGAAGTCAGGAGAGGGGACTGGTTTACATTTATATTTCTTTCTTTTATTTTTTTTGGAGAAAGAGTGTCTCACTCTGTCACCCTCAGTAGAGTGCTGTGGCATCATAGCTCACAGCAACCTCAAACTCTTGGGTTCAAGTGATCCTCTTGCCTTAGTCTCCACAACACCTGGCTATTTTTAGAGACTGGGTCTCACTCTGGCTCAGGCTGGTCTCAAACTCGTGAGTTCCAGCAAGCCACCCACGTCAGCCTCCCAGAGCGCTGGGATTACAGGTGTGAGCCACTGCATCTGGCCTATATTTATATTTCTTTCTGTAGTTTTGGTCAAAAAAAGCTAAAGGGCAAAACGATCAAAGTGGGTCAGCTCCTAGATTACTTTGAGGTCAGGTTTCTATCAAAAATTCCACTTCCAGAACACCTAAGGCAAATTGAGGGAATAACCAACTATGCAGACTCAGTGATGGGAGGGAGACAGGATCTGGGGGATTCTAGCAGCCATTTAATCTCCAATAGTCCCACTTAAAAAAATGAAATCTAAGTAAAATCTATGTGCCTCCCATACAGCTTCTGAGTGTGTAGCCACAACCATTTCAATGCTTGCTCCCACACTGCCCCCCTCCAGAGAATCAATCCTTAGACTATTAGGAAGCATATTAAATTTAAACAGTAACAAACTCACATGAGTTCATTTGAAAAATATACTTTTGTTTAGGTGTGGGCCTAAACAACTGAAAACTAATTTGTAATACACAAAATTATAATCTTCTAGTTCTTAACCACATCTATAAAAGAGCATTATATCATGGAATACATGGGATACAATGAAAAAAAAGTCACCCTAAAAAGAAAATGAGAAGAAAGTGGGTACGAGAGAGAAGGAAAAAGGAAAGAAGGAATAAAAGGAGGGAAAGGAAGGAAAAAGCAACTATAGTGTAAAAACCATTATTCCATCTCAAACTCTATGAATGTGTATGAAAATTTTTTTTCTTTTATTTTTATATTATCCATGGTCGGCACGATATTCACTATAGCAATAAATTATAAAGCAATTTATATAAAACAGGAAATAGAACCATAATATTAGAAAGCAGCAATAATCATAATAATAAAGTTGTTTAATGAGTAGGTAAAAAGGAAGGTCTTTTTAAATATAAAAATAATATAAAAACTAAACCAAGGGATAGAAGGATGGTAATGCTCTTTATAGAAACAAGCGAGGAAAGAGCTACATGAACATTCTCAACGAATGTAAATAGGATGATAACAAATAACATATTAAAAAGACATTTAGGTTTCAGTGATAGGACATTCTATGAATGCTAAATCAGAGAGACAAAGCAGTGTCTGTGGAGAGGGAGCAGGGACCACAGAGAAGCCGGGAAGCTGCCTCAGGGCGGACTCTGCTTCTGGCCTTGGCTGTGCTGAGGATACAGAAGTACAATGGCTGTCAGAACTCACAGGGCTGTACCCTAAAGGGTGGATTTTATTGTATGTAAATACAAATTATACCTTAATTCTTTTAAATGGTAAAAGAATATTTTCATCTATCTTTAATGTCCTTTTAAAAAAAAAACAACTAAAGTGACATAGAAAAAAAGATTACAGAGAAACGAACTTTTAACCACCAAAAACCTGCAGGGTTCAATAAAGAAACAAACTGCTTCATAATCAAAATGGAAGTAATTTTCTCTGAGTCTGACGTACTTACCCTTTCTCTGGCTATTTACATGATTCATTAAGTATAGAAGAACAACTGTCCACAGAAGCCACTGGAAATTTGTAGTAGTCCTCATCCTTTTGTTGTCCACCATCCAGGACGGCCGTTTCAAACGTAAGTAAATATCCATCACCTGTGAAATGTCGTCAGTCCCCGGTTAGAAGGAAAATTTCTAACCGTGTTCAAACTTCTCTGAAGACACACCTCACACCCTGCACACAAATGAAATGGACACTGGCCGACTATGAGACCGCCTGAGCATTAATGGCTTCGGAGACACCCAAATGCAAGCTGAGTTGAGACACCAACAACTGGCCACTGCTGTTGCTGCAGGCATTCTCTCATGCTGGGATTCAGAAAGTTCTAGATTATAACCGAGCACACGTTCATCAACTTTCCACTCTAACACTATTAGGATATTGAAAAGAGTTTTGACCATTTTAAATGATACATGGATTGATATTTTTATTTTAATTAGTACATATTAACTTTCTGTCACGTATTCATGAAATGTTGGTTTTGTTTTCTATTTGTCATGGTGTAAAGTTTTTATTTCATTCAAATTTAAAATTAAATAATTTAAAGAGAAAAAATCAGGGTAAATAATAGCATGGGGGGTATTGCAGAGTGACAAAACATTGACAATGACCCACAAATGGTGGCAGTTTAACAAATACTCCAACAACGATAATGGGTAAGACACGAGACCTCAGCACGTGTCTCCTGAAGAGAGAAGGTATCTGGAAGAGCCGTAACTACGCTGGTGGATGGGGTTCGGGTTGGGGTGGGGGCCCGATGCAGGAAGGCGCTGCTGGGAGGGTTCAGGCTCTCAGAGACAGCCTCCCGTCCAGGCTCTGCAGGCATAGCACTAAGAAGACAAAGTCCCTCCCTATACAAATTCATGAATACATCAGGAATTTCAGTTCATGGTAATATGCTTTAAAAGCTACAGTGAGGCAATGTGCTTGAGAGCGCGTGAGGGAAAGATGGTCCAAGAGCGAGCTGAGACCTTCTTGAGGAGGAGGAGGACATCACTGTGATGAGGTGGGAAACGGCAAGACTCTAAGACAAGGACGTGCAGCAGTTGACTGGACAGGAAAGGTACTGGGCCATCACAGAGGCCTGGTGGCCTTTGTAAGGGTGCGGAGTTTAACTGTGGAGATGGGAAGCTACCGGAATATAGTAATCAGGAGAGATCCGAGATCGCATCTACACTTTAGAGCAGTGGTCCCCAAACTTTTCCATGGACTGGAGGGCAGGAGGGGTGGTGGTGATAGTTTTGACGTGAGTCTACAGGCAACTGATTTATTATGGTCTCTGCTAATGATAATGTGTATTTGCAGCTGCTCCCCAGCAGTAGCATCACAGCCTCAGCTCCACCTCGGAGCACCAGGCATCAGATTCTCAGAAGGAGCACCCAACACAGATCCTTCACATGTGCAGTTCACAGTACAGCTTGTGCTCCTGTGAGAATCTAATGCCACCACTGATCGGACAGGAGTGGCACTTGAGCAGTGACAGCAGTGACGGGGAGGGGCTTTGTTAATACAGAGGAAACTTTGCTCCAGAATGGGCTGCTGCTCACCTCCTCCTGCAGTGCCGCCCAGTCCCTAACAGGCCCTGGGGTTAGGGACCACAGGCCCAGAGCGACTTTTCCAGCTGCTCTGTGGCAGGCAGCCTCTAAGGGAGGGCAGCAGAGGCAGGGAAACCAGTCCCAAGAGACTACCATGTGAGGGCTGGAAGAGCGGGAGTGGGGACAGAGGGCCAGCCTTGACCTGCTCTAGAGATAAGAGGGTCTTATCCACACATCACAGAAGGACAGCATGGCAGTTACAAGCACAGACTGGGTTTGAATCCCAGCTATGCCACTCACTGTGTGCCTCCAGAGGAGCTCTAAGGTTGACCCTGACCTCTCTGTGTCTCAGTTTCCTCATCTGTAAAGTGGGAGTCATAAAGATTAGGGTGCTGGCCCCATATACCAGAGGTGGTGGGTTTAAACCAAGCCCTGGCCAAAAACTGCAAGCAAAAAAAAAAAAAAATTAGCAATTGGCGTTCTAGACATTCCCTGAATATGTTTTCCTAATAAATTTGTTGTGAGGATCAAGTGAACAAATGTGAGTAAAGTGCCTGGAATAATGTCACGCATGTGGTAAGAGCTACTGGTGCATTTGTAGAGATGCAGGGAGAAGAGGGGAAGTGACAGAGGACGACTGCCAACTAGATGTGGCGGCTGAACAACTACAGGCCAATTTCAGTCCTCTCTGGGTACATATGGAAGGGGGCAGTAAGACATGGGGCTGAAGCTAGAGAATCAAAGATCTGTTTACAGAAGTCGACTGTGACAGGCTCCCAATCCCCCTGCAATCACAGGCATTATCCCCATAGACAACAAAGACTGTCTGAGGAGAGCCAGAGTAGCTAACACACACACAGATGCCAAGAAGCAAAGCTTTCCACATCAGACATTCAGGGATCTGCCAGAGTCATGAAATTCCCGTCCACTCTCTCTGTCCCTTCTTCCTAGAGTGAAACTGGCAAATTGACAAGTCCATCCAATACACTGAAAGCTCCTTGTCAGACCCAGACAACCCAGGAGCACAAAACATATACCAAAACCTAAAATCTTAAAGGAAAATTCAGGATAAACAGAATAACCAAAAGGGAAATAAAAATTACTCCTAGGAGAAATAGGGATAATGTAAGAAACAAGAAAACATAAAACAAAAATGAAAACAAAACAAAACAAAAAAAACCCCAGAAAAGCTCAGAACTTCTAAATAGTATCCTCACAGCAAACCTGGCACGACCACAAAAACAAGAAGAGGATGCAATGAAAAAAGAATCATCAGAAATAGAAACATCTCTTAGAAGGTAAATATACTAGCTGATATTAAAAACTAAATAAAAAGATAAAACACTGAATAATGTTTCAGAAATAAAACTAAAAAAGAAAAGAAACAGAGACTTGCTAAAGGAAAGGAGATCCAATATTCAAAGAACTGGAACCCAATGACCCAGTGAGAGATTTCAAAAAATATTCTTCTTAGTGAAAACAGATGGCAGGATCACTTCCTGGCTCTTGTTAAGCACTGTCAAAAACCCAGGAAATGAATCCCTAAATAGCTTAAATAATTAAAAGATCAGGGCATGAGCACACATTTCCAAAGTGTTCAGTTATTTTCTGGATGAAAGAATAACTTCCTAGTCAACTCCAGTGTCATCAAGTTTACTTATTAGAATGAAAATGTATTCAGGGAATGTCTAAAACACCAGTGGCTAAAGTTACAGATTACACAGCTGTACAGGAGTAACTGAATAAAGGAGACCAAATGTGAGCCCCCAAAACTCAAACCCTGACTGAAGTAATCATAAACCACATTCACCAACTGGCTAAACATTATCTTGAAATGAAACAATTCCTTCTGGCAAGTCAACATTTACTCTAGAAGAGAGATGTGGGCCCTAGTGCCATGCCAGGGAGAAGTGGTGAGGGCGGGGGAGTGGAGGGAGGCAGTCGAAAAGGCGCACTAGACCAGGTGCTGCCAGATTTAGACTCTAATCTTGGCTCCATTACTAATTAGCAGTATGACTGAGAGTAAATCACTTAATCCCTCCCAGCTTCAGCAGCAACCATTGTAGCAGAGGCAGCTCCATTTAGGATCCACATCAGAGGCTTCCCTGAGTGAAGCTGTAATATTCCATTCCTGCTGGCAGGGAAGGAACGTGCGGGTGGCAGGGAGCGAGCACAAAGTCAGAGCCAGAAGCAGCCACGGATCAAGGGCTCCACCGAGGAGGTCAGTGAGCAGCGGGATGGGGGCTCAGGAACAGAACAACCTACAGCTGTTCAGCAAAGACTTCTTAATTTAAAACAAGCAGGATGATAAAGGCTTCCTATTGTCATAACATTTACATAGAAAATTCTGAGCAAGTCATTTGAGGAATATAATATTATGCTTATAACACATCCAACTTCCCTCCCAAGGAAAACTTTCAAATGGACTTTCAGGCCAGAATAATACATGAACAGAGCCTATCCATGTGCTTTTGGGGGGAAAAAAGGATGCTTGTGAAACTTTTCTCTGCTCACTTCTGATAGAAACATTGTTAGAATTTACTTTTTTTCCTCACCAATGCCTTATTCCTCAGAGGAGAGCCAATTTTTACAGAATTTTGGGAGCTAGCTTTCAAAATTCAGACAGCTGTGGTTTACCACAACAGGGTGTAAGTGTAAATACCCTGAGGGCCAAAACAGGGAAAGAATGCACACACAGGTGGGTGTGAAGGGCAGCCACCTGCTGAGCCTAAAGGTGGCAGCTGCCAGCCTCAGGGTGCTATGTTTTCTGATTTTATCAAGACAAGGGAGTAATTTTCTAAGAAATGTTCAAGTTTATAAATATAAGCAAGTAACGCATATCTCCTGAACTTCTAGAAGCTAAACAAAATATACTTTCAGAGTGCCTCCTATCCAAGGGCAGTATCAGTTTGCTTCCTATACAATTATTTTAAAGGATACAAAAATGTCAATAAACTCCCTGTTTAAGAAAGGTGACCATGCAGAATCAATTTATAAAACTGTTCAATGGAAGGGAGGAAAAGCTGTTTGCGCTTTTTATTTTATTTTTTTTTTTTTTTGAGACAGAGTCTCACTATGTTGCTCTCTGTAGAGTGTTGTAGAGTCACAGCTCACAGCAACCTCAAACTCTTGGGCTTAAGCAATTCTCTTGTCTCAGCCTCTGAAGTAGCTGGGACTATAGGCGCCCAACATAACGCCTGGCTGTTTTTTGGTTGTAGTTGTCATTGTTTGGCAGGCCCAGGCTGGGTTCTAACCTGCCAAGTCTGGTGTATATGGCTGATGCCCTAGCTGCTGAGCTACAGGTGCTAAGACAGAGTTTTAGCAGAGTTTTCAGTTTTATGCAGTAAAATGTCCTTGTGGAGCTTAAACTCCGAACAAAGGTAAGATTGGCAGAAAAATACAAGAAACTCAGTTAAATTTGAATTTTAGATAATGATAATATGTTTTTTCATGCCACATTTGGGATATAAGTTAAAAAACTTATTTGTTTAGGCTAGGTATAGTGGCTCACACTTGTAATCTCAGTACTTTGGGAGACCAAGGCAAGAGGATAGCTGGAGGCCAGGAGTTCACGACTAGCCTGGGCAATATAGTGAGATCTCTGTCTCCCAAAAAATATTAGCTAGGTGTGGTGGTATATGCCTGGAGCCCTCGCAACTCAGGAGGCTGAGGCAGGAGGATTGTTTGAGCCCAGGAATTTGAGGTTGCTCTGTGTTGTCATCACATCACTGCACTCTAGCCTAGGTGACAGAGCAAGACCATAGTTCTTTAAAATTGGTAAATTTGGTTTACCTGAAATACAAATTTAGCTAGTAGGCCTATATTTTTACTTTGCTAAATCTGGCCTTACCAAAGAGGGAAGTTGTAGTGTAGAGGTGTCAGCCAGATGGAGAAAGTAGTTTTGGGGTGAGCTGCCCTGTCTCAGTTCCTGAATTCATGGCACATGGAGCTGTGGAGGGATTCTGGGTCCCTGTTTTGTCATCTCTTAGCTGTAGCCCTGAGCAGGCACAAGACAGGGCACGTGCAGGAGGGTTTCGTGTGCTGAGAAGCACTTGGCGTGCCCACATGGCTGCTCCTGCTATCTCCCAGCTGGCATTTCTAAGAAGAAATGGGGTTTCTAAGATTGGAGACTGTTTATGGCTTTTTTTGTCCCTCTACCCCCACCCCTCACTAACTTGGTTGCTGAGAGTTGGTCAACTCCAGACAATTCCAAAGGGCTTCATGGGAGGCCACATTACCCAGGCCTCTTCTAAAGAACCTTCTGGAATGAATGTTCTTTAGCTCTCCCTTCCCTCGCCCTCTCCTGCCACTTCCTGGTTTCTGACTCCTTCCAGCTTTCTCCCCTTCTCTGTTCTTGAGTGCTTTCACTAGTTAGTTTGATCATTTTTTAGTTTGTTAATTTTCCATTTACAACTGCCCTAGACACTGGGGCGCTCATGCTCTCATAGAGGAAAGAGTGCCTCTTTGCTTCAGTTAAGGCAATGATGAACTTGGGTTAGGAAGCCTGACTTTGTATGTTTTACTTTGAAGAAGTGGTTTGAATGGAAGAGAAAGATGCCCTTTGCTCATTGATTCATTATCAACCCCAAGTACATTTCCCCAGGTCTTTGGCAAAGCACCATACTCCAGAGAAAGTGCTTGACCTTTTTTATTTCTAGAAGTGGTAGTATATCAAAATCTTCTACAGTTTTTTCATTCTTTGAATTTAAGTCTTTTGATCTCAGGGTAAGGCTAGCTTAGTGAAGGTTCCCTTTATACAGAGAGGACTGGGAGGTCTATTTTCACACTGACCTGGGAACTCAACCAAGGTGGTAGAAGACATCTGTCATGGGCTCCTTTGAGAGCAGTTGTTGGAGGTGTAAGGCACTGTATTAGTTTATGTAGGTTTCTCTTCTGCCTGGCTCCATATCAACACCTTAGCCCATAGGAAAATAGAGAGATGAAGGTCTGAAGCCTGAAATTCTGAAATCTGAACTGCCCTGTCAACAAAATAATAGCTTCATCTTCTAACAATTAGGAATTCCATTTGGATTTGAGTAAAAAAGTATTCAAATAGTAACATTAAGCACACAAAGATTCCTTCTCTCAATTAAGAGAACAACTTAATTAGGCAGTCTGAGATTTGTGCTGGAGACTCTGGTCATCTGAGAGCTAGATCTACTTGGTGTTGTGATTCTATGATCATCCTAGACCAATTTGCTGCTCTATCCTGGTATGTGTGTTCTATCCTCAAAGTCATCTCTTAGTCTAAGATGGCTGCAGAAGCTCCAGCCGTCACATATGCATTTTGGGACAGAAGGAGGAAGAGAGGAAGGGACATGTGTCCCTCCTATTTTTAGAGTCTACTGGGAAGTCCCAGATAACACACTGCTCCATTCACTACTAGAACCCAGTCACGTAGTCATTAGGAATTTGCAAGAGAGGCTTGGCTTGGAGTCCTTTAGCTAGTTAGGAAGGGTTATTTCTGAGCATGGGGAGAATGGATATGTTTGTACTGTGGTTTATCTACTAAAAAGGCTCTGGTTAGAAAGAGAGGTGGACATGTGTGACCTACACAGCAGGGAAATACAGTAACTGCTTGTATCTCTCTGCTGTATCACTTCCCTCCCTTTATGGTGTATGAAAAATTTGCTTTCCCTTTCTCCATTGAGTTAGAGATCTACGAGGAAATGCTAGCTTCCCATAAAAGTATATGTATTTGTATGTGTTTTGTAAAGTGACAGAATTCATTCATACTTTCCTTTAGCAAATACTCATTTAAATGACTCATTTGTATTTTTGGTACAAGCTTCCATGTCTTTCCTGGGCTATTAAAATAGCCTTTCAATTGGTCTGCCTGCCATCTCAGGCCTCCATTTCTCTTCACTATCTCTCAGCTAAATTATCTCATCAGAGTCAGTTCTGCTGGTAGTCCTGTGGAAAAACTTTAGCACAAGTAATGGCTAATTTTATGTGTCAACTTGGCTGGGCCATGATGCCCAGATGCATGGTCAAATATTCTGAGTGTTTCTTTGAGAGAGTTTTTGGGTAAGATGAACATTTAAATCAGTGGACTTTGAGTAAAGCAGAGTGCCCTCCTCAGTGTGGGTGAGCTCCACCCCATCAGCTGAAGGCCTGGATAAAGCAAGAAAGTGACTTTCCCTGAGCAAGAGAGGGTTCTGTAGCAGATGGCCTTGGGACTTGCACTGCAACACTGGCCATTTCCTGGGTCCCCAGCCTACCTGAAGATTTTGAACTTGCCAGTCTCTATAATCACATGAGCCAATATAATCACACAAGCCGATCCCTTACTAAACCTTATTGATATATAGCCTATTGGTTCTGTTTCCTTGGAGAACTCTGGCTGGTAGAGAACATTTCTTCTGTCTCCAGTGTCAAGTCTGAACTCAAGTGCAGCACACAAAGCTTTTCACAGTCTGGCCCAGCCCCTCTCTCCTCTCTGCACCTGCTTCAGCGTCCACCCTTCCTTGGCCCTGCCTACATTGTGGTGTTTTACTCATGATTTCTGAATACATCATGGAATGCTTTGCATCATTACATATTCTGTTCTCTTTGCCTATGACTTGTTCCTTCTTGGAGTGACTAGCTCTGTGATATTGAGAATGGTAGTCATTAGCCACATATGACTACTTAAATGTAAATTGATTAAAAATTAAACTAGGCCAGGTGTGGTGGTTCATGCCTTTAATCTTAAGACTTAGGGAGGCTGAGGGGGCGGATTGCTTGAGCTCAGGAGTTTAAGAACAGCCTGAGCAAGAGCAAGGCCCCACCTCTACTAAAATATAAAAAAACTGGTTGGGCATTGTGGTGGCACTTGTAGTCCCAGCTATTCAGGAGGCAAGAGGATCACTTAAGCACAAAAGTTTGAGATTGCTGTGAGTTATAACAACAGGGCCCTCTACCCAGGGAGATGGAGTGAGACTATTTTCCCCCTCGCAAAAAAAAAAAAAAAAGAATAAAAATTAAACTAAAGTCATTTCTTCCCTCTTGCTAACCACATTTCAAGTGCATCATGTGGCTGATGGCTACTGCTTTGGGACGGTGCAGATAAGGAACGTTTCCATCATTGCAGAAAAGTTCTACTGGACAGAGCTGCTTAGCTTTTACCCTTTCCTGGATTAAAATGAAGATGTAAATCAGGCTCGGAGCCTGTGGCTCAGGTAGCTAAGGCACCAGCCACATACACCTAAGGTGGTGGGTTCGAATCCAGCCCAGGCCCTCCAAACAACAATGACGGCTGTAACCAAAAAATAGTCGGGCGTTGTGGCGGGCACCTGTGGTCCCAGCTGCTTGGGAGGCGGAGGCAGGAGACTCGCTTGAGCCCAGGAGTTGGAGGTTGCATTGAGCCGTGATGCCATAGCACTCTATCCAGGAGCACAGCTTGAGGCTCTGTCTCAAAAAAAAAAAAAGACGTAAATCAGTGTAACTTCTATGAATGCCTCCTGCATTCTCTCTCCTGTGGTTCCTGTCCTCTAGCTTCCTGTCAGTCAGCTCTGCTTCTTTGGAATTTGATCAATGTCATCAGTTATGGATGTTGCCCTCTGAGAAGTGTGTAAATTGTAAACATAACTTCAAGGTAGTCATTAGCTCCCTTTAAATGTCACGTGTGTTCTGTGGGTTAGTACCGACAAGGTAATGCTATATATTTACGACGGCTGACACAGCTATAATGCTTATTGTCTGCCTATTCTAGGCAGTTTATTTGTTTTAACTCCTCCAAGCAACCCTGAGAGCTAGGTTAGGTTCTGTTATTATCTATATTTTGCAGATGAGGAAACTGAGGCACAAAGAAGTAAAGTGCTCTGTGGAACAGAGTTAATGGGTAGCCTGGCCAGGATTTAACCCATGCATCTTGAGTCTGGATCTGTGTCCCCAACCTTAGTCCTGGGTTAAGAAATCCCACCCTGTGGCTCAGCACCTGGAACTCAGAGTAGGGCGCCGACCACATACACCGAGGCTGGCGTGTTTGAGCCTGGGCCAGGCCTGCTAAACAACAATAACAGCTGCAACTACAAAATAGCCAGGCATTGTGGCAGGCGCCTGTAGTAGGCGCCTCTCGAGAGGCTGAGGCAAGAGAATCGCTTTAGCCCAAGAGTTTGAGGTTGTTGTGAGCTGTGACATAATGGCACTCTACCGAGGGCGCCATAGCGAGACTGTCTCAAAAAGAAAAAATAAATAAATCCCACCCTGAAATGTGAATTTAAGAGCAGAAATTGCATTTTAACCTTTCTGCATGTTAGTAATGCACAGTGTTTGGTAAAGATAAAGTGAATACTTGCTGTAGTCACTAAATTTGCTTGGAATGAAGAGAGTTAGAAAGATTTCGGACATCATTATCTCAGCCCTGAGACATTTAGATTCTTCCACCTGGGCATCTTACCCTTTCTAAACTTTTTAATTGCATTAGCTGTGATTTATTCCAAACCCTTGAGAGCTAGGAGCTCCTCAGACCTGCTTTGCTTGGTGATACCAGGTGGAGAGAAGGGGATTTGCTGGGAGCCTTGGCTCACAGGGAGAGCCCCTGCCATTCTAGCTTGTGCCAACCTTTCCTCACCAGGCAGGGGGCTCAGCTGCTACCCCTGGCCCTGTCACAAGGCCATTCCATCTTTTCCACAGATCCCTAAGTGGCCTGGAGTGGTGTGGGCTTCAGTGGCCACAGGGGAGCCTGGATGTCTGTGTTCCTTCTGGCAGCCTGCTCTGACTAGGGCTCACTTGCTGCAGCCATGCTGCTCATTTTCACACTTGGATTAGAACAGATCGCTCAGCTGATTCTTGTGCTGTGTTAACTGGAGAAATATGTTTCTTGTTTATAGTAATCCCTCATTTTTATCTATGTCTCCCTGACTGGAATTCTTTAGGAGATCTTCTTACAGGTAGTTGTTAACATTAAGCCGAAGTATGCCGATCCAGAAGCAAAGTCAGGTTGGAGGTGGGGATTTGATGTTTCAGTGAATCAGTTGCTGTGTTGGCTGTGCTTATGTGTACTAGGCATGGTGCCAAATGACCTAGGGAAGTCTAACTTGGTGGAGGTGGGCAGAGGGGAGCCAGTGTTCCTGGCGGCAGAAGGGCTTGGAATAGCACCTGTTTCTAAGTGCCGATTCTCTGCTGTCCTGGTCATAGGGGCTCACGGTGTCTTCATGGAGTTTTGCAATCTTGTTAAGAAGACCAGCTAAATAGTAACATAATTTAAAAGATGTAATGCCAATAGGTTCATATTGGCATGAACCTATGTTGAACAGATTTCAAATTGATTTTTTACATATACTATTGTATGTTATGGCAGACTACTGAAAGAAGACAGAAACCTTGGATCTGTGAATTCAGAGAGGAAATTCAAATTTCCCCCAGGCATGAATTTCCTGGAGACCTATTGGGATCTGGGTTACATATTATTTAGCTTGCAAGAGATGAGGTAGTGTAGAGGGGCACTTGTTTAGATCTCGAGAGAATGGCATTCACACCATCTATTTAGGGAATACCATTTGGTGATTATTCATGTGAGTTTTCACGTCACCATAAATGGCCATTTCCAAGGATAAATGCACTCAGGGAGTCATTTATCTAATTGTGTGAGCCACAGGAAAGGAGGAAAAACACAAATGCATCAAAATAATTGACCCCAAGGGAGTTGTTTACAGATTGTCATTTTTATCATAGCTGGATACCTTAATTAGACAAATATTTCTTAAACCTTTGCAATGTGCTAACTACTATGTTAGATTTTGAAAATTAAAAAATTCATGGGTGGTGCCTATAGCCCTACTCAGTGAGTAGGGTGCTGGCTCCATATACTGAGGATGGTGGATTAGAACCTGGCCCCGGCCAAACTGCAACAAGAACAAAAAAATTCAGTAACAGAGTTTTGGCTCTTGTAAGCCTTCCCAGGTCCCTCGGGGTGATGCTGCTGTAATGAGAGCAAAGAAATCCTGTGTACAGTGCCTAAGGGAGAGGGGCTGTGAGTTACTGGACCTTCTGCTGTGGCACCCTAACACCCTGAGGGTCCTGAGCCTGGGGGACTAGCCAGGTGTCTCATTATCTAACACATGTTGGTGGCAGTGGGTTTGGGTTGGCCCACTGTTCTCTTTTCTCCCCTCATATGTCCTTTATGGGTCTCTCCCAGGCTTACAGGCCAGAATAGAAAGCTTTGAGCTTCCAAGTTGCAGAGGGCGTTTGCGTTAGCTGCGGTCAGTTTGTCTAGAAGGGGTGTGTCTTCTGCTTCTGTTAAGGGCAGCCTCCTGGGAGTGAGACCAAGTGGTTCTGCGAGGTACTGGCTGGCAGGAGACTGGTCCTGGCTGATACAGAGAAGCTCTCTAATTAAGAGGTTCCTTTTGTAGATCTGGCAGGGAAGGGGCCACTGACAACTACTCCCTTTCATCATTTCTTTTGAGTATTTCTTGTCAGAGGCATGGGAATGTTAACGACTTTGAGCCCATTTATTTCAAGTGTATTGGAAGGCAGACTCTGAGTGGAGGCCAGCAGAGCATAGGATCAGCTCATGAGACTTTGGCACGTGGCTTGTCCAGCTGAGTGGGCAGGTGGTGAGGACGGATGGACTCTCTGGCCTATTTCCAAGTGCCCCTTTTCTCTGAATCCAGAGAGTGAATCTCCCTGTGCTGAGCTTAATTATGTCTCTTAATGATTGATTAGCTCCAAAACCTAAGATTAGTGTAACAGTCTGAATATGCTTTGAAAGAGTTTAGGGTTTTTCTTCTGGGAATGGTGGGTGGCTTATGAACCACAGATAGTTGGTTGTCTCATGTCAGAATGCTGGTGGCCCCCCATAGCAAAATGGCACACAGGAGCTGGAGATTAGTCCTTCCAGGGGTATGGGGTAAAGATGGAGAATAACAAAGGTACCTGGAGAATGGCTTTGGAGGGGTATGTGCTCATCTCTGTGCTGGGAGTCGTGGGTGATTCAGTATGAACTGCAGGTCTCATTCTCACAAAGCTTCTGTTCTGCAGACTGTCCTGTGCTCATTTGCTGTGGAGCTGTGCGGGCTATCTTTGAATGAGTTCTCCATTAAGTGCTGGGAAATTTAAGCTCAGCGGGAGTTCAAAAAAAAAAAAAAAAGGAAACTTGTAAGCCTAGGAGAACAGGACTGTTCACTTTTGAGGAAGAGGCTGAGGGATGACAATCTTTTTATAACCTGTTAGGTTAAAAGGAAGATGGTATCATTCAGCAAATGAATCCAGGATGCTGTTGTACAACAAGAATTCAGAGGATGGGCTAGGCTCCCATACTCAGTAGTTAGAGCACCGGGCACATGCACTGGGGATGGTGGGTTCAAACCCAGCCAGGGCCTGCTAAAAACAACAACAAAATAGCCAGGTGCTGTGGCGGGTGCCTGGAGTCCAGCTACTTGGGAGGCTAAGGCAAGAGAATTGCTTAAGCCCAAGAGTTTGAAGTTGCTATGAGGAGATGTCATGGTACTCTACTGAGGGCAATGTAGTGAGACTCTGTCTCAAGAATTCAGAGGATGGATGGAACGCCCTTGGGGTGGTTTTAAAGGGTGTGTGTTCCTTGCAGAGGGAATGGCATGTCTGAGAGCCAGGAGTGATTGGTTGGGTCTCACTGGGTGGGGGGGGGGCGGTGAGAACCTGCGCTTTGGCCCGATTTTGCAGGGGAAGAGGTTAGGGAGGGGAGGAACACCATCAGAGATGCACTTTAGAAATATTATCAGGTATCTTAAATGCAATTGTGCGTGATTAAATTTATACCACGTGCCATGTGAGATTGGCAGCTAGGAGACCAGTTAGAAAGCTTTAAAAATGACCCAGGTAAGAACCTGTGCCAGATACATCTGCAAAGATTTCCTTAGAGCCCATTCATTCCTTGCTACAGAGCTGGAGGAGGGGAGAGGAGGGGTTGAACAGGGCTGTTCTTAGCCACAGGCCTTGGCAAAGTGGGTGTGCAGATGGCGGTGTGCACAGTTTACTGAACTGAGGGTGGCCCAGTTCTGTGCTTTCTCATCAGAATCTAGAGAGTCACTCTTGGAAGGCTCACTGTTGGAGAATGGCATAATACCAGGCCTGTGTTTGTGCTTCTCCTTTCTGGGTTGTTGGAGTCAGAGGCCTGGGTTTGCGTCCCAGTCTTCGTTCTTTCTGGTGGTGGTGTGATCTTGGGCCAGTGTCTTCACCTGTTTCCTTGGGTGTAAAATGGGTCCAACAATACTTACCAACAGGGTTGTAGGCTAGACTCTGTGGGTTCACACCTGGCACAGAGGAGAGATTTAATAAACAGCCCTGTCCTGGCTCCTTATTTATGTATTGTCCACCTTGTCACTGACTTGAGTGTCCTAGTCCTTTTATCCTGGTCCATCAGGGCAGTGAAGGTAGACAGAAGGACAGGGTTTATTCAGGCGCTTGCAGTTAGCTTTTGATCCTTGTGGAAAGTGCTTTCTCCAGATAATGTACTTTGTCATTATAAGTGGGTGAATTTTTTGTTCTTGTTCTATCTCTGTCAGGGACAGAGGCTAGAAGGCTTTAAATTGTAGCAGAAGAAACCAAGATTAGAGATGAAGACTTTGGGCAGCTGAAGTGGTTTGGCCACTAATAAGATTTTGGGGGCTAAAGTTAGGCCCTATATATATGTATATATATGTGTATGTGTGTGTGTGTGTGTGTGTATATATATATATATATATATATATATATATATATATGTATATATTTTTAGAGACAGAGTCTCACTTTGTTGCCCTTGGTAGAGTGCCCTGGCATCACAGCTCACAGCAACCTCTAGCTTTTGGGCTTGGGCGATGCTCTTGCCTCAGCCTCCTGAGTAGCTGAGACTACAGGTGCCCGCCACAACGCCTGGCTATTTTTTTTTTGTTGTTGTTGCAGTCTGGCTGGGCCGGGTTTGAACCCGCCACCCTCAGTATATGAGGCTGGCGTCCTATTCACTGAGCCACAGGGGCTGCCCAGGCCCCATATTTTTTGATGCATCTTAAAGATTGCATATGGGCAAGGTGGGCTTTGAGGGGCCAGGAGCGGCTCTTGTCTGGCAAATTCGTCTCTGGTTGGGTCAACATTTTGATTCTTTACTTTTTTGCATTGCCAATCTTACTTGCTTTAGGTTTGTTTTACTTACAAAATTTATCTTTTCTTTTCTTTTTTTTTTTTTTTTTTTGAGACAGAGTCTCATCTCTGTTGCCCAGCCTAGAGTGCTGTGGTGTCATCATAGGTCACAGGAATCTCAAATTCCTGGGTTCAAGTGATCCTTCTGCCTCAGCCTCCCCAGTAGCTGGAATTACAGGTAACCACCACAACGCCCAGCTAATTTTTCTATTTTTAGTAGAGATGGTGTCTTGCTTTTGCTCAGGCTGGTCTCAAACTCCTGAATTCCAGCGATCTTCCTGCCTTGGCTTCTCAGAGTGCTAGGATTAACAGGTGTGAGCCTCCTTGCCTAGCCTTTAAAACTTTACCTTTATTGAGGATGACCTTTGAGAAATATTTTTGGTTTCTCTATGCTTTTTTTTTTGTTCGTTTGTTTCTTTTTTAAAATTAAAAAAATAATTAGACATCCAGGGTCTCTGTTGCCCAGGTTGGTGTTGAATTCCTGACCTCCCACAATACTCCTACCTCCGCCTTCCAAAGTGCTGGGAAACCACCACCCAAGGCCTGGTTTTCCTATTAGTGAATAGACAGGTTTTTTGAGTTTTGTGATGATGTGGCAGGTAGATAGGAAAAATGAAAACTGATGAACAAATACCGTCCAAAAAGATTTCTTTATGACTTTTCATTATGGAATTTCTCAAGCATACACAAAAGTAGAAAGAAACTTCAGTGACCCCTGGGTGCCCATTATCAGCATCAACAATTGATAACCTCTTGCCAATCACGTTCCATTTACCCTCCCTCTGGTTGTTTTCTGATTATTTTAGAGCCAGAACTATTCACAGATAGATATCTTATCATATCACTCCTAAATATTTACATATTTTCCCTAACAGATAAGAACCTTTAAAGGATCATTTTTACATCTAACAAAATTAAAAGTTCCTTTAATATCTAATATCTAGTCCTTTTTCAAATTTCTCTCTAGCTGTTTTAAAAACGTGTTTTCTTATGACTGACTGGTTTAAAGCATTTGAGTAGAAACAGCTGTTTTTTGATTTGATAAATAGTGTAGTCTTCTTTTTTCCCTTGAAAGTATGTTTATTGCTCAACTCTGTGACATAGTTTTGAGTTTAAAGAAAGAACCATGTGTTAGATGAACAGCAAAGCAATAGCTAATTAAGAAATGTAGCAAGAAGCAATTTTGCAAACTTTTTATTATGGAACATTTGCAAACATGTACAACAATAAAGATAGCAAAAGCAAAATATCTCAGTGGTTAAACAGCCTGCTGGTTCACTGCTTACATGGTTTAAGCCAGACCTTGCCTTACAGACCATTCCTTGTGACTCCCTGAAGTGATTATGTATTTTCAGAACTGTAACTAAGGCTCCCTGGGAGTTAAGAAAAGGCCTTGGCATTCTAATCTGAGTTTAGTGACTTGTTCAAGGTTGTAGACGAAAGACAATGGTTATTGTTGGTGCCAGGAATATACCCTGTTCCTCTCAGTTCTCTCAACACAGACTGTGCCTCATAGTGGCCCAATTGTCCTGGTCAATCAATGCCAGTTTTGTGCAAGGCATCAGAATGCTTCTTTTGTTGACATTCTGGTGTGTTAAGAGATGGGGTCCCTGGCATTGGGGGAACTACCAGGGGCCTGTTTGTCCGTGTAGTGTTGGTGGGACTGTGTCTCTGAAGGGCAGTCCCTGGAAGTATTGGCAGCTCTGCTCAGTCCCCACAAGGAGAGGGCAGTACCTACACAGGTAGAGCCAGGGAGAGGGAGCAACTGGCCACCTGGCGCTTCAGTGGAAAAGAGAGGAAAGAGAGAGAGAAGTCAGGGGATCAGATCTGTGCCAAGGGCATCTGATGCCATCAGGTCCTCTACTTCCTAGCTGTGGCTGTGGGGAGGAGATGCTCTTTCCTGCCTGGCATCCTGGTTCTTTATACACCTATCTCTGTGCCTATGCTCCATCCTTCTAATCAGGAACCAGCAGCTACTCCTGAGCTGCAAAGGTCTGTCATCAGGCACAACTACAGAGCATGTGCCTTTCCCACGTGTGGGATTCTAGCTTTCCCTTGCCCTATGTTATAAAGCAGCATTCTTTTCTTTTATTAATTTTTTTTAAATTTCAGATTGATTTGAGGATACAAACAACCAAATCACAATATTTGCATTTGTTAGGTAGAGACAGCAGCCTTCTTACTGCCCTTGGAGTGTTGGGGGCAGGCTAGGACACCTGTCATGGCTGGGTCTACATCATCCATCCGAGAGGAAGGATGAGATGGCTGCCCTGCTTGGTGTGTGTGTGTGTCTAGGAGATGCTGATGCTTTGTGGGCCCTGGGAATGACGTCATGGGGGTAAAGGCAGAGGTGAAAGACAAACGTGGATGGACATACAGGAGGGAAGGCATAGCCCAGCTCAACTTGGAAACTCACCAGAATGGAAGAAATCTCCAAGTGTGCACACATTCAAAGACTTTAGAGATGGACGTGGCAGGTGTGTTGTGGGGCTGAGAGAGTGAGGGGATGTGATGGTGGGGCCGTGAGGGCAGACTAGATTGTGGTTGATGGAATTCTCAGGCAGGTCCCTTTGAATAGGCCACTTTACTTGTTAGGCTCATTGAATTTTCACCTTTAAAATGAGACAATTGGTCCACATTACCTCCATCTACTTGCATATTAAGACCCCGTGATATGGTTGTGTGGGCCAGGAATCTAGCGTGGTGGTGGTGCCTGGAGGTGCTGTCCAACCCTGGTTCAGGCACCTACCATTGGTAGCTCTGGAGCTGGTGGAATGCTGGCCCAGCCCAGGCAGCGAGAGTGAGAGAGCGGGAGGAAGCTGGAGGAGGAACGTGGGTTCACCCTTCTGGCTAGGGTGGGCGGGAAAAGGCTCAGCATCTGCTGTGTCCCTGTAGCAGCAGGAAGGATTTGATTTGGGATGTGCTGTTCCTGAAGGCTCTGCCGGGTTGCTGGCAGGCTCTGTAAGCTGCCAGTAACTAGGAAGAAGATAGAAGTGTGGAGAGGGGACACAGAGACCTGAGCAGCCCTGACACGCTGATTTGGGGTAACCAGTGCGCTGTGCCCTGGGGAAGCACGAAGCCTGGGTCCCGTCCTGCCAGCAGCTTTCAGAGGAATCAGGGAGATCCAGTAGGGCCACACAGGGTGCCCATCTCAGGGAGAGGGCCGAGTGCCACCTGAGTAGAAGCAGCCCTCTGGGTGGTTTGGATGTGTGTGCTGTGTCTGGAGGTGAACTGCAGGTGGGAGTGTAGCACAGGTGGTAACAAAGGTGAGCTCAGTTCTTGCTGAACCTCCACCAATGTCCCTAACTGAAACGCTTGAGTCTGACTCCGCCTTGGCTAGTCTGAGGCCCTGGATGACCAGGCACAGTGGGGATTGTCCTGCAGGGCACTGGGTCAGACATTTCAAATACGGTATATAGAAAGTAGAGAGGATAGTACAGCGTACTCCAAAAGTCACTGCTTGAGTCACCACATACAGGGAAAATGGAGGATGGTAACTAAATGTTCCTTTGTTGACAAAATGTTCATTACAAATTTTTACAAAATATTTTTTACGTGTTGGTCATCTCTTTGTAAAATTTTATAATGAGTATATGTTTAAAAATCCTTTTATTACTCTTTTTAAATTTTATACTAGAGAGAAGAGAGTGGCAGGAAGAAATGAGGAAGAGAAAAAAGCAGAGAGCAGGACGTGAGAAGGGGTAGGAGGGGAAGGGAGAAAAGGAGCAAGAACAGCCAGAGAAGGAAAGGCAGAAAGCTGTGATGAATGGCTTGTAAATAAAGGCACAGTTAGCTACGATTTCCCTTTTTCCCTAAGTGTGCCTACTTCAGAGGTGCTTTGGGGACACCCCGGGTAACAGAGCCCCGTGTATTCATCATTCACTTTCCATAGTGACCAGCCCCCAAGCAGTCATATCTCACCCCCTCCCTGCTCACCCTTCTCACACCTAACTGTATCTTGAAGCAAGTAGAGGCTTTTCGATTTTTATTTTTATATTGCTTATCTTTAACCTCAGGACAGAGCGAAACCATTTGACCTTGATGTTTCTAATTCTCCAATGCTCTTTTGACACATTAAATGGTCCTGAAGGCCATCTACAGGTAAGGCTGCAGGCCGTATCTCTCTCTCTTACATTTCTCTAAGTACATACCAAGGATCTCTAATTTATAGTAACTATGTTGGGAGAAATAATCGACACAAGATTAAACTGGTAATGGCTCAGACTGTACATGGTAACCTTTAGCGATCAGTGGAAAATGATGTCTGGTACGTCTGACAAATTCTTAGATCTTTCAAAGAACTGATTCAGGTGGGTGTGGTGACTCAGGCCTGTAATCCTAGCACTCTGGGAGGTGAAGGTGAGTGGTTTGCCTGAGCTCAGGAGCTCAAGACCAGCTTGAGCCAGAGTGAGACCTTGTCTCTTTAAAAAAAAAAAAAAAAAAAAAAAAGTAGCCTGGCGCTGTGGCCGGCACCTATAGTCCCATCTACTTGGGAGGCTGAGGCAAGAGAATAGCTTGAACCCAAGAGTTTGAGGTTGCTGTGAGTTGTGACGGCACTCTACCATGGGTGACAAAGTGAAACTCTGTCTCAAAGAAAAAAAAAACTGATTCAAACTCAAAAATTGAGTTTTATAGAAATAATCAAAAATTTTGTGGCATAAGCCATAATCAGTAAAGGTTGATGTTGATGAAACCATTTAATGGATCAGATCTGTTGATTTGATTTGAAATGGAAGTGAACTGACCTCACGAAAGTAGTGACCAAGTAAAAACAAAAAAATTAGGAACATGATATGAAAACTAAGGAACTAATAAGTGGGCTAAATTCTCTGTAGAAAATGCTTTTGGATGAAAATTTATTCTGGATTAAAATATCCAAATAAATTGGATTAAAATGTATTCAAAACATTCTCAGGGATAAAATGGTAGCCTCAAAATGGCTGGTACCTGGCTTGGCACCTGTTGCTCAGTGGTTAGGGCACTGGCTACATGCACTGGGGCTGGTGGGTTCAAACCTGGCTTGGGCCTGCTAAACAACAATGACAGTAACAACAAAAACAAATAGCTGGGCATTGTGGCAGGCGCCTATAGTCCCAGCTACTGGGGAGGCTGAGGCAAGAGAATTGCTCAAGCTCCAGAGTTTGAGGTTGCTGTGAGCTGTGATGCCATAGCACTCTACTGATGGTGACATAATGAGACTCTGTCTTAAAAAAAAGAAAAAGTCTGGTACCTATCTCTGGCTAGTCTTCAATTAATTTCATTCAGGTGTGTGAAAGGGCAGTGCAAGGAACAGGCACTTTCAGAGGGGAGAGGCTTGGGCAGCTTGTCCAGTGCCAGTGCCTAGGGTTCCACAGAGGATAATAGAAGTTTTCATGAAGCTGAGAATGGACATCTGTGTAGTCTACTCTAGTGTGGTCATGCTGGCTTCCCTCCCTCATGGAGGTAGGCTTTCAGAGGCTTTCCATCTTTCTCAGTTGATTTGGAAAGGAATCTGAGACTGTTCTTCATGAACTTCAACCTGAGTGATTGGCTCTTGCCAGCAGCACCTTTAACATTTACTGTAAGGAGGCAAGGACAAAACTATATCAAGTTAAAAAGTATGGTGGCTTCTGGCCTAATGGCTGGCCCTGTCTGGTGAGGACCTTGGATGGTCCCTGTGTGGCTGAGTTAGTTCCTGAGGCTTCCCTCCCTCCAGGGCTCTGCTGCTGTGTGTGCAGCCTGCAGGCTGGTTGCTGATCTCACACTGGAGTAGCCTTTGCTCCCTCAAGATGGTGCTTTTCTGGTCCTCCTTAGGAAAAAGTGGGCACTATCCCTTCCAGTCTGTGTCCTGGTATCTGTCCTTCCACTTGGCTCCCCTGTGAGTAGGATCCAGAGTGTTCCTCTGAGAAGGTGAGGAAGGGTGGGGATGTGCAGGACAGGTTGGGTGGGGTTGGGCTCAGAGAAGCACAGAGGTGTTGGGAACCAGCTCTGCTCTATGGTAGCATATGCTCTTGGCTTCTCGCTCATGCCCTCTGCAAATGTCCCTATCCATCCCAATCTGTGTGGCAGTGGCCAGCGTGGCGTTGGCTGGTGGCCTTGGTTAGCTTGAAGAAGTAAGGCTAGACTTAGCTTGCCCAGGGCTGCTTTGTCAGGCGGCATGTAATAGAAGTTTGGAATGAAGGCTCTGGGCCAGGCTTGTGTCTTGACTCCATCCTTGTTAGCTCTGTGATCTTGGGCAAGCTAGTTAAACTTTCTGAGCCTCATCTCCTTTATAAAGTAAGGGCAATTATTGGACTGACCTCCTAGAGTTATTTTGAGATTTAAAGGAGGTACTGAAAACATCTTAGATGTCATCTGACATAGAATAAATGCTAAAATGGTAACTGCTAAGATTATTTTCTTCTTTGCAATCATCCATATCCAGACTTACAGGTTTATTGGTAGCCAGGTACTAGGTTTATCCTGTGGGTGCCTTCTGTGATTTGGAGCCACCACCTGCTAGAGCGGGACTTTGGCGGTCTCTTCCTCTGTGGTTTCTGAGCTGACTGCCTGGCGTGTGAGAACTTCAGGAGGCTTCAGGATAGGAGCCACAGGCAGAAGGTGGCCATCCCATGTGCAGTGTGGGTTCCCATCTTGGTTTTGGTGCCGTAACAGCTCTTTCTGCCATGTGTTGCTGACAGGCAGACTGCCCAGTTGTCTAATGATCATGTTAATGTCGGAGTAACCCTGGGGGGGCAGCTGCTGCCTGGGCAGAGCTGAAATAGCCCAGGCTGTGGCTTTCTGGCTCTGCAGGCCACTGAAAGGCTGTATGACATCACCTGTTCTGGGCACTTATTGGAAAATTGAGGGACTTAAACTGTGTGGTCGTTAAACTTCTTTCTATCTTGAACCTTTGCAAATGTCCACACATTCTTGTTCCCTCCTGAGAGCAATTGTGGGCTATTGTGGGCACCCAGTCGGGGGCGAGACTGCAGTCTGCCTTCCTCTTCTGCTGGCAGGCTGATCATGGCAAACCTTTCTTCCTGCCCTGATTTGCTGATGGCATTTTGTGGCACCCCCACACATCTGAGTGCTTCGTAGTCACAGCTGGCCCAGGCCCGTGTCTAATGAAGGTCCCCTATCAAATTCATTCATAAGCAGCCTTTTAAAATTCTCTCCATGGAGCTGTTTTCCTTAAAAGCCATTAGTATCCATGAGTCATGAAGATATTTAAATTTTTCCCTGCGTTGCATCTTATACCTCAAATCAAACTGTGATGTTCTTCACATTGGTCCTGTCATAAGTGGGGCCTCACCTCTGTTTGCTCATTGAGTTTCTCTGCTGTGAGTGAAGCTCCTCGTGACTCGTGCATACCTCGAAGCCTGTAAGGTGTGCAGCCCTTATTCAAATAAATTATTAATACCAGGGCCTGGGTCCTCCATTAGGATTTCAAGGTAAAATGTTGTCAGTCAGGTCAAAGATTTTGAGGTGTCATCTTCCCTACGATGGTGAGAACCAGCTAGCCAGCGCTCTCTGGGATTGCTGCACTGGCACCTGACATTGGAAGTCATGTGTCCACAATGACCCTGGGAAGCGATCCTGGCAGTACACTCTCTTCAGACATGTGTGAACTCTTTGGTGCTTCCTGTATCTCCATGGCCTAGCCTGGTGCCTGACACCCTTCATCTCTGACGAATCTGACAAACTTTCCCCCCTCCCTATGTTCCTATTGCATTTTATACCTCTGTCACTCACCATCGCTGCCTCATACAGTTGCAAGGAATGTGTCTGTTCTCCTTTATTTACATGTGGGCCCCTCTCTGCTAGTGCTTAGCTTCCAGGGAATACTTAATAATTGTTGAAGGGACTTTCCATCGAGTGAGGGTAAGCTAGGATGTTCCTTTTCATTGTGTGCTCCTGCCTGGTCCTTCCTTGTGTACGTAGCTTTGGAAGATGTTTTATGAAATGTGATCTCTAGCAGGTAGCTCCAAACTTCTAGCCTGCACTCAGTACCCGGTTCCAGACTGCTTCCATGTTCTTAGGTATTTGTTAAGCAGCACCCTAGTTCTTGCTGCCACTGTTGTCTTTATCTACTCAGACTGCTGTGTCAAAATGCCACAGACTGGGTAGCTTTACTGTTGTTCTGGAGGCTGGGAATTCTAAGATCAAAGTTCTGCATGCTCAGTTCTTGGTGTGCTCTTGGCCAAAGAATGACCAGACTCACCAAAGTAAGGCAAGCATGAAACAAAGTTTATTGAGGAAAAGAAAGATAGGTTTACAGAGCAAGAGCAAGATACAGGTTTACAGAACAAGATATGCTCAGTGTAGGTAACCAATGGGCCCCCGTTGTCACGACAAGAAAAGGCCTTAGGTATGGCTGGGGTTTTGTTTTATACTGCTTGGATTCGGCCCACCTTGTGGGTCAGAGGTCACCTTGGAAACATAGTATTACTGCTCATGCAGACCTCCCATGGCCTCTCTGGAAGCCTGTGAGAGGTGGGAGGATGGGGGTGTGTGAATTGCAATGTAGATTTAAGCTGATGACATGATAATTAGCCTTAATATTGTTCTAGGTCATCTTCCAGGCTCTATGGTACCTGTGCTGCTTGGCCCCTGGGCTAGAGAGTCCTGTGGGTCCTTTTGTATTTGGCATGCTGAGTTCTGATTGGTAGATTGGTAAGGCATTCCCTCCTCTCCAGGTGTGAGTAGTCACTTGGGACAGAATCAAGGTGAGTGACACTGCCATGGAGCCCCCACCTTTGTCCTTTTTCCCTAGGAGAGCCAGAATCCTTCCTAACTGTCTACCTAACAAAGGTGCCAGCAGATTTGGTGTCTGGGGAGGGCTCTTCTTGGCTTTTGGACAGATGCCTTCTCACTGTATGCTCATGTGGTGTTTCCTTGGTACATGTGAGTGGAGAGAGGGTAAGATCTTAGAAGGGCTCCAACCCCCTCAAAAGGATCCTGGGGCTGGGCTTTAATATGTAAATAGGGGGGATACAATTAGTCCCATTCAGTCTGGTGACAGGAGCCCTCCTGCAAGTCTCACTCAGTGGCCCCTTTACCTCTTTTTAGGTGGAGCGTAGTAACCAGGGAGGAGGGTGTTTAGCTGGCACCTTGCCTCACTCACCTTGAGACCAGACAGATGGAGAGAATAGATGGTGGGTGCAGAACAGGTGCACAGCACTTCCTCGGGTGAATGAATAAGCAGATGAGTGATGGAGATGACATCTGGTTTCTGTGGGTTAAGTGTGGAATGAACACTCGCTAGTTGGATGTGTGATATGACAAGGCAAGCATGTTTCTGATGCCACTGTACAGGAAAGAAAGAATCTTTTTTTTTTTTTTTTTTTGAGACGGAGCCTCAAGCTATCCCCCTGGGTAGAGTGCCATGGCATCACAGCTCATAGCAACCTCCAACTCCTGGGCTCAAGCGAGTCTCCTGCCTCAG
>CAUYQV010183150.1:0-26881 GCA_963574575.1 Galagoides demidoff
TGCAACATATTGTAAAGGAATTTTTTTTCTTTTGAGACAGAATCTCACTCTGTTGCCCAGGCTAGGAGTGCCATGACCTCAGCCTAGCTCAAACTCTGAGTTCAAGTGATCCTCTTGCCTCAGCCTCCTAAGTAGCTGGGACTACAGGTACCCCCCACAATGCCTGGCTAGTTTTTTCTATTTCTAGTAGAGACAGGGTCTTGCTGTTGCTCAGACTGGTCTCCAACTCCTGAGCTCAAGGGATCCTCCTACGTTGGTCTCCCAGAGAGCTAGGATTATAGACGTGAGCCACTGCACCTGGCCCCAGAGATTTCCTTAAATGTCTGAAACCAATAAGTCACCCATACTTTGTTGGAGCTGAAACCAATAAGTCACCTGTACTTTGTTGGAGGACTCTGTTTCTATGTTGGGGCACACCTTCTGATTTTTCTAGAATTTGGAACAGGCAAGAATTCTCCCTTAAGCTTCTAGTTGAGTGATTTCCAACCTGTGTGCCTCAGCACACTGGTGTGCCATGAGAGGATCTTAGGTGTGCTGTGAACGTTTCTAAAGATCATTTATTAAATTCTTTCCAGAAGAAGTTCAAAGCATAGTATGTTTATTCTTCCTTTTTTTTTTTGAGACAGAGCCTCAAGTCATCCCTCTGGGTAGAATCACAGCTCACAGCAACTCTGGGTAGAATCACAGCTCACAGAAACCTCCAACTCCTGGGCTCAAGTGAGTCTCCTGGCTCAGCCTCCCAAGTAGCTGGGACCACAGGCACCCACCACAATGCTGGGCTATTTTTTGGTTGCAGCTATCATTGTTATTTGGTGGGCCTGGGCTGGATTCGAACCCACCACTATAGGTGTATGTGGCTGGCGCCTTAGCCACTTGAGCCACAGGTGCCAAGCCTTCTTCCTCTTTAGATAGACCTAATTTAAGTGTGCTGTGGAAGTTTAACTATAGGTCCAAGTGTGCCGTTGATACTGGATTTCTAACACTGGATTTCCAGGCTCTTGGGTCTTCATCGAATCGACAGACTACAGAATGAACAGTGGTTTTATTTACAACTCAAAGAACCAAACCTCCTTGCAGGGTAGGATGCAAGTGTTACAACTCTTGTGAAAACAACTCTTACAAAGAGCCAAGCCTCTTTGTAGAGCAGGATAGATGTGCTACAGCTCTTAGAAAGGACCAAGGCTCTTTGCAGGGCAGGATCAGCAGCGGAAGTGTTACAGCTACAGCTCCTGCAAAGGATCAAGCCTCTTTGCAGGGCAAGATCAGCAGCAGAAGTGTTACAGCTATAGCTCTTACAAAGGACCAAGCCTCTTTGCAGGGCAAGATCAGCAAAGGGCAAAGCCTCTTTGTAGGGCAGGATCAGCAGCGGAAGTGTTACAGCTACAGCTCTTACAAAGGACCAAGCCTCTTTGCAGGGCAAGATCAGCAAAGGGCAAAGCCTCTTTGTAGAGCATGATCAACAGTAGAAGTCCCACAGCTCTGGCTCTTTCTTCCTGGATGGTCTTCTGGTCTTGTTCTTCTGCTCTATCTTCCTCAAAGGTCTGGGACGATCTGCCCCCCCCCCTGCTCAGGGGCCTTATATAGGTGTAATAGCTTAGCTGTGATTGGTCTATAAAATGGACCAATCAGGAGCAGGATTGAAAATGGACCAATCAGGGATGGCACCAGTGTTTTCCCTTGATTGGCAGGTCCTCTAGCACCGCTCTACTGGAACCTCTGGGGGAAGAAAGCTCCCCTGCTTGCTCCAGCCTGCAGGTTTCTTTGCCGGCTGTTGTCACCAAGACAAGGTGGCAGGTCCCCTCCCCAGGCCCTGCTCGGTTGAGCTGGCTGGGGCGCCACTTTTCCAGTATCACTACCTTCCTAGACTTACCCAGAAAGAATTAGAAATGTTGGACAGACCTATCAAGTACTGGTTTTGGGTTTTAATTCTTTTGGTCTCACTAAAGCTACAGCAGCTACTGTTGATGTAAAAGGCAACAACTTGTTCTGGAAGGAATGTCTGACAGAACCAAAGAGTGTCCTTGGTTAACTGAGAAATGCTTTTGGGTGCTGCTGTGTGGTGTGCTGGCACAGTCCAACAGTGTATTTCCTTTCTCACTCACAGTGCACCTTACTCCAAATTCAGATAACATCCTACATACTGATCCCCTTTTCCATGAAAAATGAGTTACTTTATAACCAGTCACATTTTATACTCTAATGTATTCAAGAATCTATAGATTATATATCATCTGATGTAAAATTTTTGGTTTTATTTTCATAGGTACACTGATAAACAGAGTATCATCAATGCACACAGAGATTAAGAATTACTTTTTTAATGAATTAGATTTTCTTTGGATTTGATGAATATCCCTTATGGCCCTGAAGTGCAAATACTCTGAAAACTATTTCTCAAGTTTAGTGATGTAATTCTTCTTAAGTTTTTAACAAGGACATAGATGATAACATCTATTAACTTAAAAATTACAAAAGAAGAATACATGGCAGTTTGTGTAAAAGCAAGCAATCCCCAATTTATAACTAAATTTTCAGTAAAAATGCCTCTAGAGGGGGAGTTGGGCAGAGGATATATTGGATATATGTCAACAAAATGTATTGAATATATTTCATATACATGTATTGAATATTTTTGTTTCTAGTCCTTATCTTAAACATTGTTATTGTTGTTAAGTTTTAAGCCTTTTTGATTTTGCGAAGGCAAAAAGTGGAAACCTAGTAAACACATAATATGTAAAAATAAACAAAAATTCTTCCATGTGGAGTTTGGTACTTTCCATTAACTTGGCTATAAACATAACATAAAGTATATTTTAAAATATCCTCACAATGCTCTGGCAAAGTCAAATCTCAGGTCAGATAATCAGTTATATCTTCTAATTGTTGGATAATTATCATCTTTTATTTATTACCTCAGAGAAGAAACACTGGCTGCATATTTAAATGGTGCTCTCAAATTAATATGGTAAAAATGCTTCATATATTTTCATTCAAAAAGGTTCATGACATCGGTAGATATCTATAAAGGTCACAAAGAATGTTGAAGGATATGAACATTTCCTTCAAAATGTCAAATACCTTCCTGCCGATAAATAAAAAGAGCTGAAGTTTATACAGTATTAACTGTGAGGGAAGTAGAATTATTGCCCCTATTTTACTTAAAAGGAAGTCAAGGCTTAGACAAAGGGTTAGTTAATGAACCACCCAAGGTCACTCAAGTATAGACTCTTAGAGACTGAATTCTCATCTGCTGTCTGTCTTTCCAGACTGCACAGTTGACCACTAGAGATATGTTGCTACCCTAAACAAGTAAAGTTTGTTGAAAAGTAATCACTGATTAATTTTAAATTAAATTGACCACCAGGAGAGGTGGCTTGTGCTTGTTATCCTAGCACTCTGGGAGGCTGAGGCAGGAGGATCCACTGAGCTCAGAAGTTTGAAACCAACCTAAGCAAGAGTTAGACTCCATCTCTACTAAAAAAAGAAAAATTAGCCAGTTGTGGTAGCAGGCACCTATAGTCCCAGTACTTAGGAGGCTGAGGCAAGAGGACCACTTGAGTCCAAAAGTTGGAGGCTGCTGTGAGCTATGACACCATAGCACTTTACCCAGGAGTGAGACTCTGTCTCAAAAAAAAAAAAAAATATATATATATATAATTAACTATTAAAATTGGCTCATCTTATTATTGATAACCTTTTTAATAAGAAAATATTCTTGGCATAGACCATTCCAAAGAAATTTCTATAAATAATTTCAAAACTAACAACACCAGCTGACAGAATTTTCCAATGACAGTGTCCCACTGCCTCTTTCGTTTGCTTTTGTTTAAGTCACTTTGAACACAGAAGAGGAAGATGAGGCATGAGCTTCTCACCTCCTTGCCCGACCACATTTAAACTCAGTCAAAAGGAGATGGTCCATGTCTACCAAAAAGCAGCTGCTAAAATTCCCCTAAAATAGTAAACTCAGCTCCACTGTGTTCAATCATTTCCAGGGACTTTATTTCCACTTCAGAACGTATCCAAGCTCGAGCTGAGGAAACCTGTGCTCTGCGAGTTGGAATTCTTGTGAAATTGCTTTTTCAGCCAATTGCTAAGTAGGTGGTAAAATGATATGAGAAGAAATAAAGAAAAAGCACATTTGTGATGCTGAAGTTATTTTTTTTAAAAGATGAGTTTTTAAGACAGGGTCGCAACATATGCTGTGTCTGCATCTATTCCACAAAGTGGACAGTAGAATCTATTACACAGACAATTCAAGCAAAAATGCCACTTTCCCTTCAATCATACGGCTATTTCTACCAGTATATTCCTCTTGCCTTGAAATCTGTGGCATTTGCAGATCTTCACCTCTGCTGTAAGCCCCTTTGCAAGTCTTCTACCTGAAGAAATGTAAAAGTGAGTACAAAATTCAAAACTCATAGAAAAAATATAATGGTGGGGAAGGTCCACTTATACTACCCTGCCTCTGCTATTGCGTCCAACTTAAATGCATTTCTACATTTAACCTCATAGCAGTATGTTTTTGTACCAATACACACAGCAGTGGCTGGTTCAGCATAGAAATTGGAAATTTGCTGAAGGCACATGTGGCTGAAGGAAGCAGCCTCCAAGTTTGGAAAGACTATTCCCAGCTTCAGCACTCTTTGCTCAGAGTTCAGGGAATCTCCTGTGCTCCTGTAATACTGGGCACAAAGCAGACTGAGTGTAAGGCCTGTGTGCAGTGCAAAGGCTGTAAACCAATACCATGGAAATTACAGAAAAAAGATGACCTTCAGCTAGAATGACCTGAATGCTTCTTCAATAAGAAAAGTGTATTATTAGTCTGGGCACAGTGGCTCTGTCTATAATCTCAGCACTCTGGGAAGCTGAGACAGGAGGATCCCTTGAGCTCAAGAGTTTAAGACTAGCCTAAGCAAGAGTGAGACCCCATTTCTACTAAAAAACAGAAAAATTAGACAAGTGTGGTGGTGGGCACCTATAGTCCCAGCTTCTGGGTCGGCTGAGGCACGAGGATCAATTGAGCCCAGGAGTTTGAGGTTATGATCAGTTAAGATGAGGCCACAGCACTCCAGTTGGGGGGACAGACTTATCCTTGATCTCAAAAAAGAAAAAGAAAGTGTATTACTCATTTCACATCAGCTAAATCAGCTACATGAAAACCAAAATATCTTGAAGAAGGAAGCCGAGGCAGTGAGTGACCCCACCATGGAGAGGTGTGTATCTGCCTTGTCCACTGTGTACTCTTTGAATGAATGAGCCCTAAATACCAGGCAGATTAGTTGCAGTCTAGGAGGCAGGAAGGAAACGAAGGGTGAGGAGGCCAGAGACACTATCGGAGAGCAGAAGATTCAGGGTCTTCAGTGTCTGGTGAAGGGCTGTGAACTTTATCTGGTGGGCAAATGTGGAGTTGTTGAAAATTTCCAAGAGGTAACATAAATGGAATTATTCTTTAAAAATGAGCTGATCACCACAGATAAGATGAATTATAGTCCAGAGAGAAAATGGAGTCTATAGCAGAGTCACCGTGAAATGAAATGAATGTCTAAATGTAATGTAAATGTGGTCTACTTGGAGAAGAGAAAATGAACGCAAGAGATTTGGCAGAGGATGGTAGGAAATGAACAGCGATTCCATGCAGAGAGTGAAAAAAAGAAGTATGATAAGTTTAAGAGTAAAAACTGAATCTGCATTAAACACACACACAGGACAATGGAAAGATGTGATTTATACACATTTGATTTGTAGAGAAATAACCATAATAATATGGTGTAGTATGTAGTAATGATGAAGATGATAAAAATAATGATAACCAAAAGTACCTTTGCATGTGATATATAATACATTAACTCACTTAGAACATACACCTGAGTTTGGTAGGTATGGAGTTGGGTGCAATTAACTTAAAACATGCTAAGAGAGTTTTTCCCAAGTAAGGAACACCAGGATTGGTGACAGAGGGAAATATGAGTTAAAGCAAAGGCTTATGTTTAACCACCTGAATGAAATTGTTTATTATTTTTGATGGAAAAGGGAATTGTTAAGGAAATTTTTAGTGAGCATAGAAGGTTATTTGTTCAGTTTGGGGACGTCAACCATGGAATGTTAATATGAAATGTAAGTCACCTGTAGTCAGTCAGACAGACCAAGGCCTGGACCATGATTTAGAGATCAGGATTGACATGTGATTCCTGAACTATAAACCAGACGGCAAATACACACGTTGGAATTTATTTCTCATTGTGCCAAGCATATATATTTTCTTCTCAATTCTATTTCAATCTCCATCAGGACATAGATAGTTTAGTATCTTCCATAACTCATGCGGGGCTGGGCACTCAGTTATACTAACACATATTTTTTAAATACAGGTTTTAAGAACAAACCTAGGTGACTGTTTTTTACCAGTTAATTAAAGCAGACATAGGGATTCTAATTCAGGTACAAGAAATATCCTAACAAGTTAAATGGCAACTTTAAAATAAAAACACTATATTTACTGACAATCTTGATAAACCCAATGAATTAAAAACAAATCCACTCCGGAGTCTCTACTGGTCCTACCCTGTTGTGCTTTGATTCTCAAACTAAGCAGAATGATGGAACCATCTGTTACATTCAAAGGGCTGAAGTCCATATTGGGCTAAGTTACAAACGATGAAATTATTCTTTATAATGACATGTGGGTCACTATGAAAGTTGTGGGGCATAGTGTGGTATGGTCCATTATTTCACTTCCAAGAAACACAGTCAACAGCATCTTTCCGAATCACCCGTTCAAGTTTCAGCTTGCTCAGCTTACCGGTGTTATTGGGAGGGCATCAATTATTTTCATCCATGTGGATTTTATGTTTCTTGATTTTTGTGTATCTCGAAACTTTCATGATTAATCACATATATCACAAGTACACCCCTATTCATAATCACCTTGCTTTCTAGTTGCCAAGAGAAGTCCAGTAAGAACAAGTTAGCAGTATGCCCAAGTACATTTGTTCTAAAGTAGTATACTATTTATTTATGGGAAAATACATAAAGAGAATATGGCAAGGGCAGAGAAGGTATTTTTGAGGATTTCTTTTTTGTTGTTCTCAAACTCTCATGCTCAAGAGATCTTCCTGCCTCAGCCTCCTGAGTAGCTGGGACTACAGGTGTGTGCCGCCATGTCTAGCTAGTTTTTTGTTTGTTTGTTTTTTAGAGATAGCTCTTTCTTTCTCTTGCTCAGGTTGGTCTCTGAACTGCTGAGCTCAGACGATCCACTTGCCTCAGTCTCCCAGAGTGAGCCACTGCTTCTGGCTTATTTTTCGAGGATTTCAAAGAGAATGAATGAAATCAAGAGAGAAAGAGGAGGGAGAATGAGAGGGCTGGAGGGGCCTTTGTTAACTGCATAGGGATGAGGCTCTGTGCTCTGTCCACAGTCAAGGGTCCGCTGCTTTTCCACTCATTGATTAAAGTCCAGTCAATATGAAGCAGGTTTTTAAAACACTTCCACCCTCTCTCCGGCTATCTTTAAAGAGCCCAAGAAGGAACTCACAGATAAAGCAAAATGTGAATCACACTCATTGATAAACAATTAGCAGGATTTGGTTGAAAACTATCCCTTGAGCATAGATTTAATGAATCAATTAGATTAATTAGAAGCATTTCACCAAAGGCTGGTCAGTTTTACACTTTGCCATCTGAACAAAATGTTTTTGTTATTTACAAAATAGATGCTTGTTGCTGCATAAACATGGTTTAAATCACTTTTTGACAATACACCAATTATTTAAGGAATAGCTTTTGCCAAAATAAGGAAATTCAATTTAGTTTCCCTTAATCTTTATTCTCCCACAACAATGCCTAGAAACCAGCTGCCCATTTATTTATTCAATCATTCATACATATATTAAAAATAGTCATTGAGTACTTTGTGTCATTACAACTCCCATGTTATTAAACAATTTTGGAGACAATTCTATAAGAACACCAATTTACACTGCAGTATATTTATTATCTCCAGATTTAAATCTACATTAAATGTTACTCAGCAATATTTTGTAATAAAATGGCAAAAGTGATTCTTAATTATGGAAAAACATTAACAAAGTATAGATTTTTAAAATATCAGGGCTTTTGTTGTTGTTTTGTTCTGTTTTTTGAGATACAGTCTCACTTTGTCACCCTCAATAGAGTGCTATAGCATTGACTCACAGTGACCTCTAACTCTTGGGCTCAAGTTATCCTCTTGCCTTAGTTTTTCATTTTTATTAGAGATGGGGTCTTGCTCTTGTTCAGGCTGGTCTTGAACTTGTGAGCTCAAGCAATCTGCCCACCTCAGCCTCCCAGAGTGCTGGGATTACAGGCATGCACCACTCAGATATAGAATTAATGGCTTCTTATAAATATTGTGTATAAGTGATACTCATTACAGAGTCACTTCATAAACACGGCTGTCACTGTATTTACCCTGATGTCCTGAATGTTATTAAAATATTTTCAATATTTCTTTCATCTACAAGTGAGCGGTACATTATTATGGGGCAAGAGCCATGAGCTTTTGGCCAAGATTTTCACTTAAGATTTTCCTAACCATTTATCTATCAATATTTACTTGGTCTCCTATGCTTCTCATAGTCAGCCAATGATTTTTTTCTTTTTTTTTTTGGAAACAGAGTCTCACTATGTTGCCCTTGGTAGAGTGCTATGGCATCACAACTTACAACAACCTCAAACTTGTGGGCTTAAGTGATTCTCTTGCCTCAACCTCCCAAGTAGCTGAGACTACAGGTGCCTGCTACAAGGCCCAGCTATTTTTTGTTGTAGCTATGATTGTTGTTTAGCAGGCCTGGGTTGGGTTCGAAACTGCCAGCCCCGGCATATGTGGCTGGCACCCTAACCACTGAGCTATAGGCGCTGAGCACAGCCAATGATTTTGATGCACAATTCAACAATTTTTTGCAACATTTTCATTAGATCTGCTTGTTGCTGGCCATCCTGACCTCTCTTCATCAGTGACACTTTCTCTCCTCTCAGAAAAACATTTAATCCAGCTCAGGACCTGTAACTCAAGTAGTTAGGGGGCCAGCCACATACACAGGAGCTGCATGGGGCCACCCAACAACAATGACAACTACAACCAAAAAATAGCTGGGCGTTGTAGTGGGTGACTGTAGTGCCTGCTACTTGAGAAGCTGAGGCAAGAGAATCAGGAGGTTGCTGTAAGCTGTGATGCCACCATACTCTATCCAGGGTGACAGCTTGAGAGTCTGTCTCAAAAAAAAAGAAAGAAAAGAAAAACATTTAATCCATTTGTACATTACAATTTTCTTCATGGCATTATTCCCATAAACTTGGACTGACATGTCCTTGAGTTCATGTACACTTCTGCCAAGTTTAACAAGAAATTTACTAATGCATGTTTATTGCTCTAATTCAAGTTCTGACATTCTCTTGATGGCATACAAAAATATGCAACAATAATAAAGAATGTCACTTAGCAAGACACCACCCGTCAACGTAAACATAGCTGCAAGGTGCTGATATACCAAGGTTATGAAGCCTCACCAAGCTGTTTGTACAGTGCTACCAATGTAAGCCACAGTGGGAAGTTTGTGAACTTAATTGTCAAACCTCATACATTCTCCTGAATTAGTTTCATCCATTTCAAACAGCTGTTCATTTTTATTAGCAGTGTTTAAAGTAGATCTATGGATGATTATTACCTTACCAAACGGTTGTCTTGGAGAGAATTGCATCTGCAGTGGAGCTGGAGGGGCTGAGATGGGTGCTGGAAAGGATTTTTAAATTGCTTATGTAGGGTGGCACCTGTGGCTCAAAGGAGTAGGGCGCTAGCCCAAAATGCCTGAGGTGGCGGATTCAAACCCAGCCCCAGCCAAAAACTGCAAAAATAAATAAATAGAAAAAAAATTAAAATTAAAATTAAATTGCTTATGTAAAAAGAGAACTGGCAAAGTTCTTTGCTCCTTGGCTGATTAACCAACAAACAGGTATTTATCTGTGTATCAAACTCTGTGAACATACTCAGAGACCCAGACTTGACTAAAGCCCCAAATGAGACACGCTGGGCCACATGCCGGCAGATGGCGCCAGTCTGGAGTCTGGGGAGGGACAGACTGACCTGGGATGACAACAAACAGGGAGTCAATTAAGCTGATCCCTAAATAGTGAATAGACATTGCCGAAGGAGGAAGGAAAAGGCCCAGACGAGGGGATCATCTGAGACAATGTACTGGCCTTTGGGAGCAGAATGTTCTGGAAAATGAGATGAATGTTGGAAATGTGAGATGGGAGGGCTAGGTAGGCAGCAGACAGCTGAAAACCAGGTGTCAGACTACACGGAATGTGGCTTTATTGAGTAGAAGGGAAGCAAGTAGAAGCAAGTTAGGGATAAGATTAACGTTCTTGCTTTCTGCTCTAGGGAAGTAAGTAGGGAGCAAAGCGGAGACAAATTAGAAAGGGATGAGGCTGGAGGCGGCGACTAGCTTCCTGCCCGAGAATCCAGCGTGAGCGGGTGACCGTGGCACAGAGCAGCGGCTCAGGTCCGAGCCAGCCTGACACAGAATAGCCTGAAATCCGGCAACTGGGTGCATGTGTAAGCAAACAAGAGAACAGAACGGAATGGGATAGAACTCCACGGCACAGCCGTGTGGGATGGAGAGCGCTTCTGGGAAGGTGATGATCCTGTTCACTGACTTCATCAACACAGGAAGTAAAATCAATGCAGACTGTAATAAAAAAAATTCAAATGTTTCAAACCATATTAAGATGCCCGTAGGAAAATCCGCTAGCTATATCAATATAGCACTGAATCTCAAAGAAGAGGTTAAGCTTGGAGATATAAATTTGGGAGTAATCAGTGTGGAGATAATTAATGTCATAAACGCAGATGGAATTATGCTGGGAAGTGAAAAGACAAACCTGGAAGGAGGACTGAGGGCCTCGACTCGCGGGGAGCAGGCAAAGGCCTTCTGAGAGCCGAATCTAATGCGGTTTAGCAGTAAGTTAATTGGATAATATTTTTCTTTAGCACACCGGCATATTAAGAATAAGATGATCATATTAATAATAAACAACATTAATAATTACTACCAGAAATATATAAGAGCTGCACGTCATCACATGTTCTTGGTGTTAATAAAGAATTAGGACTTTAATTAATGTAATAATATGGCAGTAAGCCAGGACATCCAGGAATACCTACTCTTGCTCCAGGCTGTAGTCACCTCTTTCTATAAGGAGTCCAAGTCATATTTATGTGCAAAGGACAGCAGAAAGTTCTTAACGGATCCAAAGAAACAAGTTATTGTTAGCTGAACTTGGGCAGTCAGCTGCCACTAAAAAAAATACTTGAATAAAATGGGCTGGTCTTTTACTCTAAATTCCTTAGGTCTAAATTATTTTCAAATAAAAAAAGAGTGATTCAAGTATACACAGGCTTCACACCAAGAATGTTGGCATTCTAATTAAAGGGAGCACATTTGAGCCCCATGATGCCCCCAGTAACATCTGGGCTGAGTCATGGCAAAGCCAAAGCCACCCTGACAAGAACCCGGCACAATGACTCATCTCTATAATCCCAGCACTCTGGGAGCCCAAGGAGGGTGGATCCTTTGAGCTCAGGAATCCAAGACCAGCCTGAGCAAGAACGACCCTGTGTCTACTAAAAATAGAAAAACTAGCTGGGGGTGGTGGCAGGTGCCTATAATCTCAACTATTTAGGAGGCTGAGGCAGGAGGATCACATAAGCCCAAGAGTTTGAGGTTGCTGTGAGCTATGACACCACAGAACTCTCCTCGGGATGACAAAGTGAGACTCTGTCTAAAAAAAAAAAATCTCAGATAGCCTGGCTTTTGTCCTGCACAGTGGTGATAGGAGAAAGTCACACGTATATAAAGGCCTTTTAGCACAAAGTTATTCATTAGCAACTGTAATCTGATCTATGTCCTCAACCTGATCAAAGCTATGAGAATGGGGAGAAGAGTATCTCACCTACCCTAGAGTTATCTATATAACCCACCATCTCAGCACATGTCCTCTTTGGGTACAGTTTTTATGATATCCAATGTACATTGGGTGCCAAAAAGTTTATAGACATTTTAAGAAAGGAAAAAAGTATTACAATTCTAATACTCAAGTCACATTTGACTTTTGCAACTACAGAAGACACAAGATACAATAGACAAGATAACAAAGGTTATAAGAATATTGAGCATTACAAAAGCACTTTCTCTAGGATGAGTTCTCAAAATTAATTGTTGGACAGAGTATGACAAGAGTTCTGATGGCCATTCCAGAAAAAGAGTTCCAAAATTGCTTTGAGGAGTGGACTAGGCTGGCCTAGGTGCACAGCTTCCCAAGGGTAGGACCTCGAAGGTGACCGTAGTGATATTCAGCAATGAGGTTCTTACTATAATTTCTCTCTTCAATAGGTTCTCAGTCTCAGAGATTCAAGGAATGAACCCACAGACCACATGATCAGTGGTAAGATAGGATTTTATTAGAAAGGAATAAAGAAGAAGTAAAAGGCACCAGAGTTTCTGGCAGAGGGAGAGACCCAAGTGGGAAGACTCTACGTGGGCTCTTTGCCTAGGGATACACAGTCTTGAGAATTAAGGCCAGGACTTGGCAAATGGAGATGTGTTTTCAATGTTAATGAGGATTATGACCAATGAATACAGTCCCTTCAGCTCAGGGCAAAAAGTCAGGGTGCTCCCTTCATGAAATTGTCCTGGCCTAGGAAAACTGGGGTCCCCTGTCCAGCCTTAAGTGGAGGAGCCCTGTATCAAGGTATGGAGCACTTTTTCTAGGATGAGTTCATGAACTTAATTGTCCAACTTTAGACATTTTTTGCCACCCTCTGTATATTACTATATTAATGCTGCAGATAAGAAAGTAAAGTTCAAGTACATTAAATATTACCCAAACTTTTAAAAAAATTAACAAACCTGAGCTCAGACCTGGTCTGACTCCATGTAGCCTGTTTTCCGTTGCATTTCCCTGCCCAGGTTATGTGGAAATAACTAAATACACCAGAATGTGTCCATATTTTAGGCCTCCTGAATCCTCCTGCAGTGTGACAGATGATTTCCATGTAGCCCCTAAAAGTTTTCAAAAAGTTAACTCAGAACCTGAACATTTGCTATGACCACGGAAAGTGACCCTATATTTCTGGCATATAATTTATAGTACCAACTCAAAAAAATAACTTCACACCTTTCAACTTGGCATGTATTATGCAACTGAAATGAAATCTAACTATGCAATAAGATCAGATCTTGAATAATTTCAGAAGTTGTGTTTAAATACTGTGTAAAGAGCTGTGCCTAAAAATTACCTATATTTAAAATCTATTCATGTAAGGGATGCCTATTGCATAAATTTGAACATGAAATTGGGATGATTAACAGCTACTTAGAACTTGGGGCGACCAATCAGATCCTCTTCTGCTAGATTCCATGAAATTAAGGTGACCCTGTGATTGTAGGTTTCACGGGTTCAGCAAGTTATAGGATTTGAATCTTCCTGCTTTTCTCAAAGATGAGTGCTCAAGTATTTCAAGGTTATCATTTCCATCGTGTAAGTGAATTTTCTCCTTCTGTGTTCCGATTGAATGGGAAATCCTTGCCCTTGGCATGTGCCTCTGTTCTAAGTAGAAACTTGTTTAGGAACATCACTTGAATTCCCCCCGGGCCACATGGACAGTGCATCAGTTACAGACAGACGGCTCAGTACTAAGTGTTCAGAACTTTAAAAACCAAAGGCTTATATTCAAAGTAACTGGCTAGAATCACTTTTTTTAAATTATTTTTTTATTAAATCATAACTTTGTACATTGATGCATTTATGGGGTTCCGGGTACTGCTTCAATATACAATGTGAAATGCTTACCTTGAACTAAGTAACACATCCATCACAATTATACTCATTTCTAAATAGTTTTGAAATGTACCATTGCATCATACACAATTAGGTGAGGTCCCCCCAAGTACCCTACCTCTTCTCATGTCCCCCCTCCCTTCCTCTACTCTCTGCTTCCCTTCTACTTTCTGGATTATAGTTATGTTTTGCCATTAATATGAGTGTGTAGGTGATTCTACATTGTTTTCCTAGTAGTATTGAGTACATTGGATACTTGGTTGACTGCTTTTTTATTCTGGTTCAATAAGACCTAAATCCCTCAAAAATGTGTCTAACAGTCATATTTATTAAAAAAATAACAACCATTATAATTTGAAGTTTTTAAAGTCTTTATTCTACCAAGAGGGTCCAACTTACAGCCCATGGATCATGCAGATTACCCAAAACAATTCTGATTCATCCAATGTGTGGCAGAAAAGAAAAAAAGTTAGATACCCCTGTACCCCTGAGACCAAAAAAATTCTACTATAAGTATCTATTATAAGTATCTCATGGTTCCCAATGAAATCATGGAATACCAGATCAAGTCATTGGTTAAGAAAGAGCATTGTCCTTCTTGAAAAAGTATTGACAACATCATTGGCAAGTTATTCAAAGGTCTCAAAAATGCCTGTGTATTTTGACCTTTTTCAATCAGTTGTCATAAAAAAAATTGGAGGAATAAGGAAGTGAAGTAAATTTGAATTTCATATTTGTTTTACCCCAAATTCAAGCAATTGTTAGAAATTCAAGCAATGAGGAATTTCTTGATTGGCTCTGAGTAGCTGTATTTACCACCTGATGAAAAGGACTTGGGTTTTTAGAAAAATTAGAAATTGTGATAAATGCACTGAAGTTGTTAAAAGAAATTTTATACATTTTGGTGCCGTCTTTTTTGAGTCCTATGTTTTATTTGTATAAATTTATTTTGTTTTTATGCTGCTTTAATCAAAGTGGGCCATCTAAATGCCTACTGCACCTGTGGCTTTGCCTGCTCCTGGAAAAAAAATGATGGGGTAGGGCATAAAAAGTCTGTTTTTAAATAAAACTGTGTTCTTAGTATTAAAACACACACATCAAATACATACTCTACAAGGAAAGGATTTGGTAAAACAGTATCAGAGTAAACACATACTCATAAAATCTATGAAAATCTATTTAAATGTACAAACGCCAAGAGCTAAACTTCCATCTGTACTAAAACTGAGAGGAGGCTACAATCTCAAACTGCAAACTGTAGACTGATGTTTATCCACCATAGTGAAATTTGGTCAAAAAGAGAAAACAGAAAGCTTATACAGCAATGAGTTGTTTGCATATCTCATTTTGATTTTTCGACAGCATAATAATTAAATAATGAAACTGTCAAGTGAAACAGAGAGAAGAAAAACTGGAAGTAATGAAAAAGCCTACATTACCCCAAAGGCTTCCTTCTCCATGAACCTGAAGGGCTATCTTAGTGCTCAGCAAGAATGAAACCACAGAGACCTGCAGAGTAGTCACCACTGATGAGATGAAAGAGAGCTTTTCTTTGAAAGATAGAAAGCGGTGTCCTCAGAAACATTGGGCTAGTAAAGAACAAAAAATAAGAGATGCAGTTTTCACCTAATAAAAATGTGTAACACCGTTCAAATCAAAGCAGTCTTCTAAAATCATACTCAGTTCTGGATTTTGTAAATACATTTTAAACTTGCAATGTAAGTCAGATTTTTAAAAAATGTGTATTCCGGGTAAATTGACATCCTCATTACCTATTGGATTTGAATACTGCATGATTGCATTAATGTACACAGCTATGATTTAATACAAAAAATTGTATATACTTAGTTTAGTAAAGAATATTTGCTTAGAAAGTAATTCAAGAAATCAGTTTTTTGTTTGTTTGTTTATTTTGTTTTGTTTTGAGACAGAGTCTCACTTTGTCACCCTTGGTAGAGTGCTATGGTGACATAGCTCACAGCAACCTCCAGTTCTTGGGCTTAGGTGATTCTCTTGCCTCAGCTGGCACTACAGCCGCTTGCCACATCACCTGGCTATTTTTTAAGATGAGGTCTCACTCTGCCTCAGGCTGGTCTTGAACTTTTTAACTCAGGCAATACACCTGCCCCAGCCTCCCAAGTGCTAGGATTATAGGCGTGAGCTACCACACCCACCAAGAAATCAGTTTTTATAAAAATAATTAACATATTCACAGTGCTTCTATTAATGTGATTGCTTAATATTAATATGTAGCACAGATGGTAATTGGTTTTAATTTGGTATAGATCATTGAAGATTTCCAATAAGATTAAGTTTCACCAAATAACCTGTATTTCTAGACATACACAGTGTTTAAGGACAGTGATTAGAGAAACATTTCAACATAGTTGAAAAATTCTAATAGGAAATCCTGCCATTGGCCTTTGCAGTCAAAGTCAAATTGTTGAGTCACTGTGATGCAAGTCTGCCTAAACTTTCAGAGTACAGTGCTCAGACTAAGTCAGCATCACTGAGGAGACAGACAGACTGTAACCATAGAAATGCCCAGAGGAAGGGAATATCTTCCTGATTTATGCAGCATTACTTTCAGATGTGAACCAGCAATAGTCCAGCTTCTCCACGGGTTTAGAACTGCTTTCTGAGACTAGGTTTGGTCAGCCAGCAGAACTCCCTGCAGCCCATGTTGTGCAGAAATAGGAACGAAGTTCTACTCAGAAAAATATGAGCTTTTAACTTTCTTTACCAGCCTTCATATTAGCAGACAACATGGGTGGAATCTAGAGATCATGATGGGTCTTCTTTCAATCCAACAGATTCCTTGTATCCAGCGAAGACTGATTTAGCTCGCACACCTATCACAAGTCCATGGAATGAGGGGATTGGTGAGCTCCCACCTACTGGGCACAATGGAAGGGTGTATGGCAGACCTTCTGGGTGCGGGACCCAACTACCACAGAGATGTTACCTAACAAATGCAAACACTGTAACCAAATAGTTTGTTGATTAATAGTTCATATTAATCTGAAATAACAAAAAAGTCCACTATGTTCATGGATTGGAAGAATCAGTATTGTTAATCTGTCCATACAATGCAAAGCAATCTACAGATTCAGTGCAATCACTATCAAAATACCAATGACATTCTTCACAAAAGCAGAAGAACAATCCTGAAATTTATACAGAACCACAAAAGACCCCAAAGAGCCAAAGCCATTCTCAGCAAAAAGAACAACACCAAAACAGAATAGTATTGGCATCAAAAGAGACAGATAGATCAATGGGACAGCTTAGTGAACCCAGAAGTAAATCTGCACATTTATAGTCAATAAAAAGGCACAAAGAGCATACATGGAGGAAAGGACAGTATCTTCAATAAATAGTACTGGGAAAATGGGAAAGGCAGCCAAAAAAAAAAAAAAATGACAGGCTGGGTGCCGTAGCTCAGGGGTTAGGGCACCAGCCACATACACTAAGGCTGGCGGGTTTGAAACCAGCTCCAGCCAGGTAACAACAATGACAACTGCAACAACAACAACAAAATAGCCAGGCATTGTGGCAAGCACCTGTAGTCCCAGCTACTTGGGAGGCTGAGGCAAGAGAATCTCTTAAGCCCAAGAGTTTAAGGTTGCTATGAGCTGTGATGCCATGGCACTCTATCGAGAGCTACACAATGAGACTCTGTCTAAAAAAAAAAAAAAGAAAGAAAGAAATTGACAAATGGGACCATATCGAACCAAAATGCTTCTTCACAGCAAAGGAAACAATCAACAAAGTAAACAGCCAACCTAAAGAATGGGAAAAAATATTAATAAGCTTCAACTGATAAAGATTAATTGCCAGAATATGTATATATATAGTTAAATCAAATAACTAAATAATAAAAAGACAAATAATCTGATTTTTTAAATGAGCAAAGGAGCTGGATAGACACATCTCAAAAGAAGACTTACAAATGGCCAATAGATATATGAAAAACTGCTTGAGATGCGTAATCAAATGGAATGCAATGGAAACGCAAACAAAAAATCACAATGCAATATCACCTTACCCAGTTAAAATAGGTATTATCAAAAAGACAGAAAATAACAACTGGTGGCAAAGGTGTGGAGAAAGAGGAATCTTCTATATTGTTTGGTAGAAAAGTAAATTAGTGCAGCCATTGTGGAAAACAGTAAGGAAGTTCCTCAAAAAAATCTGAAAATCAAACTAGTGTATGATCTAGCAATCTCACTGTTGGATATATAGCCAAAAGAAAGAAATGAGTGTATTAAAAATATCTACACTCCCATGTTTATTGCAGCACTATTCACAATATCTGAGGTATGCAATAACCTAAATCTCCATCAACAAATGAATAAAGAAAATATTGCATGTGTATATATACACACAATGAAATATTACTCTGCCATAAAAAGAATGAAATCATGTCATCTGCAACAACATGGATGAAACTGGAGGCCATTATATTAAGTGAAATAAGTCAGACACAGAAAGATAAATATCACATATTCTCACTCATAAGTGGAAGCTGAAGAAATTGATGGAGGTAGAGAGTAGAATAATGATTACCAAAAGCTAGAAGAGTCCTGGGGAAGAGAGGGCGAAAGAAAGGCTGATTAATGGATACAAAAATGCAGATTGATGGAAGGAATATGATCTAGAGCAACTACAGCTAACAATAACTTCTCCTATATTTCAAAATAGCTAGAAGAGTAAATTTGGAATAATCCAAACATAAAGAAGGGATAAATATGTGAGGTGATGATATATCAATTGTCAAGATTTAATTATTACACATTGCATGCTTGCATCAAAATATCACATGTACCCTGTAAATATGTACAACTACTATGTATCCATAAAAATAAAAAATCTTCAAAAGTTTTAGATGTCAGGCTGTGCCTGTTACTCAGTGGGTAGGGTGCCGGCCCCATATACCGAAGGTGGCATGTTCAAACCCAGCTTGGGCCAAAGAGCAACAAAAAAATAGGCGGGCGTTGTGGCAGGCACCTATAGTCCCAGCTCCTCAGGAGGCTGAGGCAAGAGAATTGCCTAAGCCCAAGAGCTGGAGGTTGCTGTGAGCTGTGATGCCACAGCACTCTGCTGAAGATGATAAAGTGAGACTCTGTCCCTACAAAAAAAAAAAAAAAGTTTTAGGTTTTAGATGTCCATGGGAGAGAGTGTTTCAAAAGGAAAGTCCACACAAACCCTCAAATATTCTGCGAAGCTCCTCTATAACATATTATATGTTATTATAACAGTTGTAATTTCTTGCATTGCAGTTACTTACAAATTTGCAATTATATGTCAACCTGTTCTGAGAATGACATGCTTCTTATGACTGCAGGCTTTATAGGCAGGCAACTCTGTTACTATCTCAGACTTTCACTGACCAGCAAGATCTGTGCGAATTGTTTAACATCTCTGCTTCTCTCTTCTCTCAACTATGAATGATAAATAATAGTAACTCCTTCAAAAAGGGGATGAAACTATTGGGATTAAAGGAATTGACACACAAAAAGATACTCAGGTAACACCCAGCACACAATGAGCGCTCAGTAAATTTATATAATATTATCATTATTACAAAATTGTAAGCAGAATTATCTCTTTTATAACTGTATCGACTGCAGTGTTTGATACAGTATCTTGTAACAAGTACATTACATTCCCTCCCTTCCACTCCCCACTTCACCTAACTTTGATTTATACTCAAACTCAGAAAGGTTTGCCCTGATTCCAGGAACATTAGAAATCCCTTCTGTATGTTCCAATAACAAGTTGGGGCTCATCACTCCTCCGTGGATGACTTAATTTTTTTGGTCTTCCTTGCAAATGTATAAGCATCAAGAGGAATCATTTATGTGCTGTTTCACTGTTGTATCAATAACAAATATCCTAGTATCTGATATGAGGGGTACTCAATGAATATGTGCTGAATGAATTAATTAAAATAACAGCTTAACAGAGCAGATGTGTGTCTAGATGCTAGTGCTCACATTGACAATTAAAATTTTTTTTTAAAAGCAAGCTTTACATGTTAGTAGAGCAAATCAAATGAGAGTCAAGCAGTGACTATTTCTATATTTGGCAAAGTTAACAATATTTGCAACTAACAAGAAAACTAGCACTGCTGTGTCACTAAGTAACGCTGTCATTTGTAGGAATCGAGACTGAATAGGTGAAAACAAGTGATGCTGTGAGGCAAGAGCTCTAACCCCATCTGGTTTCTGCTTTGAGGTCTTTCCTTTCCCCTCTTGAAAAGCCCTTTCATGGTCTCCCTCCTCCCAGTACACATCAAACATGACAATCAATCTTGCTCTCTGCTCTGTCCTGTACTTGAAGTAGAAAATTCCTTTGACATCAGCCATCCCTTTCCATGACGCCTCCTCAGCAGCTGCTCTTGCCTTGGAAATGTTACTGATAATTCTTTGTATGATGAGATTTTTCTTAAAACTAGTAGGATTGTGGTCTGACTATTTTAGCAATTTGAAATTAAAATTGTGCCTACAGGAGATTTGTTTTCCCAACAGACATCTTTCTGTATCATAAAAATACTTTTTCTTTTTTAAAATGAGTATATGAATTCGTTATAAAGGCTCAAACTCATCCCCCAAATGCTAATTGCACAGAAGAGATTGATAATCATTCTATTTGTTAAGGTAAGAGATGCAAATAAATGGATATGTTAATGCTTCTAAAATTATAGATTAGTCCAAATACCATTTATTGCTGCAATAACTTGGAATCCATAATGTGTGTCAGAGAATTATCTATCACATTTTTGTAAATATTACATTACATATTCACATAAAATCATCAATATGATATAGAAACAAAAGTGATATTCTTGCAATAGCTTTAAATTGTTGCATCTCTATTTCTTTTATGCTGTATTGTTATTGATTTTTATAATTGTGCCATGATACCATGTAGCCCAAAGAAACATAGTAAGTTATTCATCCACCCACACCAACAACTACTTATGTAGTTTCTACTCATCAATTCCTTCATTTTGTTCACATCTATATTTTTTTAAAAAACTGTTTAATGCTCTTAGAAAGTGAGTGAGGACTCAGGGAAAATTTTCTCTGAGCAGGAGGGGGCCAGAATGACAGAACTAGCTAATACAATTTTAACATCAGATCCTAGACTCTGTTATTTTGGAACGATCCACTCAGATTGTGAGATAGGGAGAATATTTCAAATTTTACGCTGCTTTTTTTAGGAAGGCAAGTTCTGACCCGGGTTCCTGCCACCTTCTTCTGTACTTCCTTCTACCCCGGTCACATCTTTTGCCCATAGAAAGAATTTTCAATTATTTCCAGTTATCAACAAGAAAACGGAAAAATAAATTGGAATATTTATCCCAGGGTAGGCAAACATACATATTCTCCCCTTACTCTCCTTGCAAGAAAGATGACTCAGCTTCCTTGACATCTTGCCCTTACCAAGGCAGTGGAGTCCTTTTGTTTTTCCTTTTTTTTTCCTTTTTCTTTCTTTTTTTTATTAAATCATAAACAAGTATGTATACATTAATGCATTTATCATTGTATACATCATGTATACATTAATGCATTTATGGGGTACAATGTGCTGATTTAATAAACAGTTTGGAATGCTTATATCATACTGGTTAATATATACCTCACCTCATTTACTTCATTATTGTGTTAAGATATTTATACTCTATACTTAATAGATCCGACATGTACCCTTGCAATATGCACCATAGGTGTGATCCCACCACTCACCCTCCCTCCATCTGACCTCCCCACTCCTGCCTTCATTCTGGGCCATAGCTGTGATCTATTCTTCATATGAAAGTGTGAGTCATTATAAATTGGTTTCATAATAGTATTGAGTACATTGGATACTTTTTCCTCCATTCTTGAGATACTGTACTATGTAGGATATGTTCCAGCTCCATCCATGTAAATATAAAAGAGGTAAAGTCTCCATCTTTTTTAAGGCTACATAATATTCCACGGTATACATATACCACAATTTATTAATCTATTCATGGGTCAATGGGCACTTGGCTACTTCCATGACTTGGCTATTATGAATTGAGCAGCAATGAACAATCTGGTGCAAATATCTTTGTTATAAAGTGATTTTTGGTCTTTTGGACATACACCTAGTAGAGGAATTGCGGGATGAACTGTCAGGTCTACCTTTAGACCCCTGAGCATTCTCCAAACTTCTTTCCAAAGGGGACATATTAGTTTGCATTCCCGCCAGCAGTGCAGAAGTGTTCCTATTTCTCCACACCCATGCCAGAATCTGTAGTTTTGGGATTTTGTTATGTGAGCCACTCTTACTGGAGTTAGATGATAACTCAAAGTAGTTCTGATTTGTGTGTCTCTGATGATTAAAGATGATGAGCACTTTTTCATGTGTCTGTAGGCTGTGCGCCTGTCTTCTTCAGAGAAGGTTCAGTTCAAGTCCTTTGCCCACACTGAGATGGGATCACTTGTTCTTTTCTTGCTAATACATTTGCGTTCTCTGTGAATTCTGGTTATCAAACTTTGTCAGAAACATAACCTGCAAATATCCTCTCCTACTCTGAGGGCTGTCTATTTGCTTTACTTACTGTGTTCTTGGCTGTGCAGAAGCTTTTTAGTTTGATCACATCCCAGTAATGTATTTTTGGTGTTGTTTCAATTGCCCAGGGGGCTCCTCCTCATAAAGTATTCTCCCAGCCCAATTTCTTTAAGTGTTTCCCCTGCACTCTCTCCAAGAATCTTTATAGTTTCATGTCTTAAGTTTAAATCTTTTATCCAGTGAGAGTCAATTTTTGTTAATGGTGAAAGGTGTGGGTCCAGTTTCAGTCTTCTCCAAGTAGCCAGCCAGTTCTCCCAGCACCATTTGTTAAACAAGGACTCTTTCTCCCAATTTACATTTTTTATAGGCTTATCAAAGATCAAATGATGATAAGTGTCTGGGTTCTTCTCTAGCTGGAGATTTTAACACTCCTTTGGCAGTGTTGGATAGATCCTCCAATAAGAAACTAAATAAAAAATTTTGGACTAAACTTCCTCATAGAACAATTGAATTTAATAGACATCTACAGAACATTTCATCCTAACAAAACTGAATACACATTCTTCTCATCAGCCCATGGAACATCCTCCAAAATTGATCACATCTTAGGTCACAAGTCTAACCTCAGGAAATTTAAAAGTATAGAAATTACTCCTTGTACTTTCTTGGATCATCACGCAATAAAAGTTGAACTGACCAATCACAGGAATCTGCATACTCATTCAAAGACATGGAAACTAAATAACCTTATGCTGAATGATAGCTGGGTCATAGATGAGATTAAGAAGGAAATTGCCAAATTTTGGAACAAAATAACAATGAAGACACAAATTATCAGAACCTGTGGGATACTGCAAAGGCAGTCCTAAGAGGCAGTGGAATCCTTGACTCCTCACCAGGGTTACTGACAGAAATGACCTTGATTTAAGGATTATTACTTCTTTTTTTAATTAAATCATAGCTTTGTACATTAATGCAATTATGGTATACAATCTACAATTATTTAAGAAGCTATTTCAATGACATCTTAACACAATTACGATGGCAACTATCTGAGTAAGGTGGCTCATGCCTGTCATCTCAGCACTCTGGGAGGCAGAGGCAGGTGGATTGCTTGAGCTCAGGAGTTTGAAACTAGCCTTAGAAGAAATGAGACCCCATCTCTACTAAAAATAGAAAAATTAGTCAGGTGTGATGGTGGGTACATATAGTCTCAGCTACTCAGGAGGCTGAGACAAGAGGATCACTTGAGCCTGAGTTTGAGGATGCTGTGAGCTATGACACCACAGCACTCTACCCAGAATGACAAGAGTGAAACTCTGTCTCAAAAAAAAAAAAAAAGAAGAAGAAGAAGAAAGGTATTTAAACCATTTTAAAAATAAAAACAGGATGACAGCTATCCTTATGGAGGAAATCTTCTCCCAGAACCTAAATAATACAGTAAATATATTGTTTGGAATTCTAATAGGCTTAGCTGAAACTCTGGAAAGCTCCTAAACGCCCTCTTTTCCTACAACACCCTTTTTCTCTTTCTCTTTCACATAGTGCCAAAGGCAATAATGTTTGCACAACAAAGTCCCAATAAACATATTTAGGGTCTGTGTTCAGTGCACAAAATATTGATTCAGATCAAGTCATAAAGAGTACATGTTTCGCTGATGAAAAAGCCAAAGGCATTTTCCTCTGCTAATCTCTCTTCTACCAAGTTCAAGTTACAATTTTTATTTTAAAATTTCATCAGTTGGTTCAGTGCCCGTAGCTCAGCATTAGGGTGCCAGCCATGTACATCAACACCGGCACATTTGAACCCGGCCCAGGCCAGCTAAACAACAACCACAACTACAAAAAAAAAAAAAAAAAAAAAACCAGGCATTGTGGCCAGCGCCTATAGTCCCAGCTACTTGGGAGGCTGAAGCAAGAGAATCACTTAAGCCCAAGAGTTTGAGGTTGCTGTGAGCTGTGACATCATACCACTCTACCAAGGGGGACATAGTGAGACTCTGTCTCAAAAAAAAAAAATCAATAATTATTTCCAGTATTCAGTAATACAGAAAACAATATCTGTATTTTACTACATCTTACCCTTCCTTTGTCTCTACAATGCTCAAACACATGTGACTAAATACCTGATAAAAATGAAACTTAAAATAATCCTTTATCATATCTATCAATCCTTTATCATATCATTAAAGAGGAAAAAATCTCTTAACTTTTAACTACCTGTGGGATTCCAGGGAGATCCTTTTGATATTAACCTTAAGAACATCTATAACAATGGCTGAAATTTAAAGAATCCTTCATTTTCAAAACATTTTAGTTTAGACTTCTTTATTACCACAATCGGCTCCTTCATGAAACAGAACAATAATTATTAACTCCTTTTTACAATTAAGAAAACTAATACTCAGATGAAGACCTTATATAAGGCTACAAATTAAAACTGATTGAGGTAAGATTATCAGGGATTGCTTTACTTCTGGTCTTTCCACCATGACATTATACAGCCTATTTCTAAAGAAGGACTACACTCACCGTAAATCTGCACCGGAGTCGGACTGAACGCTGCTGTGAACTAGCGACACTTCCCTTCTATTCACCCTTATTCTGTCTGCATGTGTAAGACCTCTGTTCCCTTTGGTTTCAGATTCTACCTGCCTTCTAGAATTGTATGTCCTTGTGCTGGCCCTGGCTGAAGAGGTTGACCGTTGCAAAAACAGCCCCATGCTTTCCACCAAGTGCCCCAGAATCTCTCCTCTTCGTTCCGCCTTCTTGAGTGCTATTTATGCTGAATTAGCCCTGAGTATGGAATAGTGTTCAGTGCCTCAGACACAGTAGGCACACTTAGGTGTGGATTCAATGAAATTGGGACATACTGATATCTTGTAAGGAAATTTTTTTTTGGGGGGGAGTTGTTGTAATTATGCCTTATTATAATGTGACTCTTCCTTTTTTTCTCCATCCTCCAGCACTACTGAACAGTAAGGCACGTTTTAAGTAATGATGGCCTAATCTGACCGTATTTCTCAACAAGATTATGTCAGCAAACCCAGAAGCAAGTATGAAATTTGAAAACACTTTCTTCTCCCAGCTGCATATTTCTCCAAAAAGAGTGACTCTTCTGAGTGGCCTCCCCACTCCTGGTATCACCACTGCATTTCATCAAGGGTGCTAAGTACCTTCATCCCAAGGTAACTCCATGCAGAGGGGTAGGCTAGTAATTGCAGCTTCTAAGGGTGAGGTAGAAAACACTTCCGCAAAGTCAGGATTTCTTTATCTACCAGCTCAGACAATTAAGTTCTCCAACCCATCCTAAAAACTCACTCAGACCGCATTGTTGAATATCACTACAGTCACCTTTGAAGTCCTCCCTGCACTGACACCAGTGCCTAGTCCACCCTCCAAAACAATTTTGGAACTCTTTCTCTGGAATGACCATCAGAACTGTTGTCGCATGAGGTCTGAAAATTAAGTTTGCAAACCCATCCTAGAAAAACTTGCTACATACCTTGTGGCTGAATATCCCTGTGTTCACCAGATGGCAAAGAGGAATACTTTGAAGGTGACCATAGTGATGTTCAGCCACTGGGTAGGCAACACTTTGTCTAGGATGAACTTGTGAACTTAATTGTCCAACTTTGTATTTAAACACTGGAACCCTACTACTCCCAGGTTTATGACAACATAGTCCTTGATCATGCCTTGTCCGCGGAGGTTTGTTTTAAATATGAAGATATGTTCAGACTAAAGGAGGCTGCTGGAATGAAAGAGAACAGACACAAAGAGAACAGGCATTTGAGTACTTGTTCTAAATCAGACAATTATACATATTGATTATTATAAGATCCTAGAGGTAACTATTAGTATTTTTATTATGTAAATCAAAAAATTGAACTTGGAGAGGCTAAGTGTTTCCCCAAAGCTCACTGCACAGGCTCATGTGTGCAGTCTTCACTGTAATCTGCCCATTAAACAAACGTGCTCTCTGCACCGTGTACACAGTGATGGCCAGACTGGAATCTCACGCCCCTTGTCATTCTGTCAGAGCCTCTGCAATACACAAATGATGCCTATGGGCATGTCAAGTAGCTAGAAACAGACACCTGTACTGGACTCTTGCTACCCTGAGCATTAGCCAATGTTACAATTCATAAGAAAGAATATTTGCTCTTCTCCTAGTCCACTAAAATAGGAGGAAACATGAATACATCAACTATCATCATAGAATCTAGGCAGATCCCAGAGTATAGTATCCAAGTATATGCCTTAAAAGGAAATGAATGGAACCAAAAAAATAAAGTAGTTGTCTAAACTTTAAAGGATTTTTATTGTATTTATTTATTTTGAGACAGCGTCTCACTCTGTCACCCTGGGTGGAGTGCCATGGTTGCTCACAGCAATCTCAAACTCTTGGGCTTAAATGATCCTTCTCCCTCAGCCTACTGAGTAGCTGAGACTACAG